>PVKP010023683.1:0-35975 GCA_004027715.1 Plecturocebus donacophilus
AGATCTCGCAGAAATGAATAATTGTCCCAACACCCTTGTGACTGGTAGGTTGCTCAGAGTTTCAGAGTTAGGCAGATGTTAGACCATGTCTTTGCCAAAGATTATTTGCCTCCTTATCTCCCTGTATCCTTGCTAGTTTGTTTCAGGGAAGCAATACACCTAGCTCCAAGCAATGAATTATGATTGGGCTTATCTAGTCTTGATAATGCTATTAGTCTTTACTAGATACTAGAATTTCCACCTTCCCTTGCAGCTATGTATAGCTATATAACTCAGTTTCCATTAAGACATAAAGTCAGATTGGCAATGGGGAATGGGAAATCTGAGTATCTGAGTCTTTCGTAACTCCATTTAGTAGCTGAACTACCCTGCCACTAACTCGAAGCTTCTCATTATTAAAAACCGTAAGTCCATATTTATTGAGGCCACTAGTTTTTTTTTTTTTTTTAACACTTGCAGCCAAAAGCATTTCTACCTAAAATAAAGGTCAGAGATTGTTCTCCAGAGTGCTTGTATTAGTTTTCTATTGGCACTGTAACAAAGTATCACAAACTTAGTGGCTTAAACAACTCAAACTTATTATCCTATAGTTCCAGAAGTTGAAAATGGGTGTCAGTGGGTTAAATTCAGTGCGTTGGCAGTGCCGTGTTACTTTCTGGAGGCTCTAGAAGGATATTTTCATGCTGCTTCCTGCTTGCAGAGGTCGCCCACATTCCTTGACTTGCAGCCCCCGTCCTCCATCTTGAAAGCCAGCAACATTGCATCTCTCTGCGCCTCTCTTCTGCGGTTGCATCTTCCTTTGACTGCTTCTTTTCGACCTTGTTCATCCACTTTTAAGAATGACTGCAATTACATTGGACCCACCTAGAAAATCCAGGGTAATCTCCCCCATTTCAAGGCCGTCTGATAAACATTAATTCTGATGGCAACCTTAATTCCCCTTTGCCTTGTAACCTAACATAATCACAGTACCAAAGATCAAGATGTGGACATCTTAGGGGTGGAGGAGAGGGCATTATTCTACCTAGCACAGTGCCCAATGTTATATTCTATTATAAAACAACAACAGGAGCAGCAACAACAATGGAACTTCCTTGTGTAGTACTGCAGTGTTACGGAAGAAGAGATGATCTGGTGTCCGGAGGCTTGAGTCTTGTTCTTGGCTCTGCCATTAAACTGGACTATCTACTTTCTAGCCCTGGATTTCATTTTCTTCATCTCTTAAAGAAAAAAATTCCCTTGACTATGAATTTTCAAATTTTTAAAGTAGCAAATCCACTTCAAATAAAATAGAAAAACATGAAGCCTCTATAGCTGATGGGATAGTGTGATTTGTGAAAGAAGGACTCAATTCCTCATTCTTTTCTGTATCCATACCCTTTGCCATTTTACTGGGTTGAATAATGTCCCCCCAGAGTTTATGTCTATGTGGAGCCTCCAAATGCAACTTTATTTGGAAATAGGACCCTTTGTGGAGATCATCCTAACTAGCTCCATCCACAAAAGGCCCTATTTCCAAATAAAGTTACATTTGGAGGTCTCTAATTCAGTGACTGATGTTCTTATACCATGAGAAAACAGAGATGCAGACACATAGGCAGAACATCATGTGATGATGGAGGCAGGCATTGAAGTGATGTGTCTGCAAGTCAAGAAACACCAAGGGTTGCAGGAAACCACTGTAAGTTAGGAGAGAAGTAGGTTCTTCTCACAGCCCCCAGAAGGAGCCAACCCTGCTGACACGTTGATTTTGGACTTCTAGCCTCCAGAATTGGGAGAGAAGTCTCTATTGTTTTAAGTCATCCAGTTTGTTACCATGGATTATTATGGCAGCCGCGGGAGACTAGTACAGCCACAGACTTCATAGTGCCCTCCCACTCTGCCTGTGGACTCAGCCGTGTGTCTTTCTTCAGTTAGCGGATGTTTCAGAAGGAGTTGAAAAAGGTACTTGTGTGACTGGACTTGCCTTTGCTTTTGTGCCTCTTCTCTTGCTTAGAAACATGCCCAGGCTAGCCTGCCAGAGGATAAGAGAACTAGGAGCCATGCTAGATAAGCCAGCAACTGAGCCTCCTTCAAACATGTGAATGAGCCCAGACAGATAATACAACTACCCAGCCAAAAAGCAGTTGACTTCAGATCTGTGATCAACAAATGCTTTTTGGCCTTTGTACCAATAGGGCTTTGTGATCCTTTGATACTCAGCATCATTGTGACAGCAAATCACTGATACAGAGAATGATGATGACAGGAGTGAGGTGATAGGGCAACTGGGGCATCTCTATGGAACCCAGATGGCAAACCCTGCACTAACTGGGTTTTGAGCTCTCATCGGTTTTGACCATTTTTCACTACCTAGGATACTTTAGTTTGTATAATATACTTTCTAAAAGGTCAGATTTTTAGGAGTCCAGTTTTTGGAGCTAGGCTAATTAGACTATAATTATAATACCACCATTTATTACTGACTATAAACTATGCACAAGTGGTTCAGCCTCATTAAGCCTCAATTTATGCATCCCTTAAATGGGGAAAAATTATACCAAAGTCACAGATCTATTGTGGGAAATAAAGAGGATGAAGCTTCAGGAGTTAGCCTGCTTCTTCTCTACCTGCACCCCATGCCAAAGACTGAAGATCACATAGTTCAGTGATATGTGATAGTATAGACAGTAGAGTGATACATTAACAGTGGCTTTTGTTCCCCTTCTATTCTTGAAACATCATATACATGCTGCAAATGTCCATTTACTGACTGTGAATGTTAAATGTTTTGTTCCATATACAAATATATTCTAAATACACATATATAATATATATGCACACACATGTATGTGTATGTATATTTACTTGTGTATACACACATATATTTAACAATGTTTATAATACTTCTTAATACATAATATTTCTCTGGTTTTAAATGAAGCAATAGAACCTCTGAGACATACAGTGATTTGCTCAGAATCACCCATTTTTTTTTCTTTGAGACAGATTTGCCATTTGTACTGGAGTGCAGTGGCACGATCTCGGCTCACTGCAACCTCTGCCTCCTGGGTCTTGAGAACCACCCATCTTTAAGCTCCAAATCCAGCTCTGCTTAGACAAAGTCCAGGAGCTTTCTGCTACATGGTTTGCCTCTTGATTTTTAAATTAAAGGTAATCTTGAGGTGCTAGAAGGTGGCTGTTTTTGAAATAAAGATGAAGATATTTTACTTTGACTTTGCTGACCTGGAGAATTTTATCCCCTTAAAGTTGCAGCAGTCAGTACTCTTGCGAGGCCAAGATGAGGAAGGAGTGAGCTTTGGGAAGGTGACCACGAGGTGGCAGTGGTGCACACCCACAGCAGAGGTAACCTTGTTATGAGCCGGTGCCTGGGAACCAGATGCTGGATAACCTTGTGTACCACCCTGCCACCTATCAGCATCAAATCACACTGAAAGAGCAAGGCTCTGGTGTTTTGATGCAGAACACTAATAACATAAGTGAATGAGAAACCTGAGAACTGAAAATGCCACTTTAGCGTCAAGCCCCAAGCGTAAGACCAGCTCACTGATTCTGAGGCGACCATTGCTTATAAACAACCAAGATTAACTGTTCTGGGCCATCTGAGGATCACTTTCGAGCTCTGACTTTTGCATTGTTTTAATTTTAAAATAAAAATGAGCCATGCAGAAAAACAAGAGCTTCCACAGTTTGGAAGTGCATTCATTCTCCCTTTGAGCAGGTTTCTCCCTGTTTTTCCTTCTTTCCATTCCTTGACCACATTTAGACCTACCATTCCTTGCTGTGCTCCTATTAGTACGGCTAAAACTGGGGTGTACACATTTTGTGCAAAAATATGCATGTACGGGGTCTTTTTATTTTTACTTTTGCCTTCCTTGCCTCCTCTTCTTACTTCAAAGGTGCGGCTTTCATATAGTAACCACTGAAGGGAGGCACAGTGTAGTGGCTGAGCCATTTCAACCACAACCTGACTGCTTAATGCTTCTCAATTAAGGCTGTCCCTCCTAATTAGGGTCTTAGCAACAACATCATTGACCAACATTCGGGACAGTTTGGTTTGGTGAATTTAAGTTAATGTATCCCAGTGTTTCAGACTGTAATATGAACGTTAGAACAGTTGTTTCTTTGGGGACATTTTGTGTGTTATGACAAAAGGAGTCCATTATCAAATCCATTTGGGGAATTCCGTAAGTGGTGCTTTGTGTTGCAGCTTCTGGACTTCTCAAAACTATTAATTTGCTCTTGTGCAATGGCAATCTTTACTCCCTTTATTCCTGAGGTTGCAGTTTTTGAATTTTTGCAACCAGACCTTGCGATGATCTTGAGCAGTAGGATATAAATAACTCCCACATGCTTAGCATTCCAGTAATGGAACACTAGGCATATATGGGATTAAGAAGCAGTTGTAGTAGGAGTGACCACAGAACTACCACCTCACCCCTGCCTTTATGTTTCTTTCCTTAGGAATCTTAGTATCTTCTGGGACACCAGAGTTTCTCTAAGAGTGGTATAAGAAATGTTGGCCTAACTTATTGCTTGTTGTATCATTTTCTATTGCTGCATAATAATCCACCCCTCACATAGTGGCATAAAAGAACAACCATTATATGACACTCAAGATGCTGTGGGTCAGGAATTGTAAAAGGGCATAGCAGGGACAAGTTCTCTCTGTTCCATGACATCTGGATGCTCAGCTGAAAAGACTCTGACTCTCTGGGTGACTTGCTTGCTGGCATCATCTGGAGCCTCTTTCCCTCCATGTCTGGAGGAGCTAGGAGCTCAGCTGGGCTGTTGGTGGGACATTTACACATGGTGGCTCCTTGTGGCTTTTGGGCTTCTGCACAGCATGGTGGCTGGGATCCAAGAGTGAGTATCTTGAGAGACCCAGACAGAAGTTGTATCTCCTTTTTTGATCTTGCCTTGGAAGTCACGTAGTATACTCCATCTGTAGTCACAAGGTCACCCAGATTCAAGGGGAAGGAACATAAGTCACACCTCTAAATGGGGAAATTGTCAATGTCACCTTGTAAGAAGCACATGTGGGATGGGAGATCTTGTGGCAATTTTTGGAAAATGCAGTCTGATACACTTATCCACATTTTATCTTCAGAAAGCCGTGGCTGAGCAACTGGAGGGATAGCTGGGATTCATATCTCTGTAATATCAAGCATTCTCTATATATGGTTATATCTTGAAGGATGTATTATTACAGAAAATTAGAACTAGAAGAAAGTTTATATAGTCCTACTGTCCATAAAATATAACTTTAATTTCTGAAAGGAGGCTGCACAGCCAGGCCCTGAGGATATCAAAACATATAAAGTTTTTTTAACTTGTTTGTAAGAAGCTCACAGTCTACCAGGGGAGTCTGATTTGTAAAGAAAGTAAATACCAATGCAGAGCTAGCACTTTGGAGTTAGCCAAAGAAAGTCTCGAAGACATGGTGTAGTATGAACTGGGATTTGAAGAATGAAAGGATTGCTTGAGTTTTCTGATTTTTTTTTTTAAGACAGGATGGAGCAGGAAAAGGCATACCACTCTATTGAGACTTATGTGAGAAGGCAGGGCTTGGGGAGTGAATCCACACCCGTGCTTTAGGAAATGCAGGTGATTGATAAATAAAGTGCAGGTGGTGAGTAAAAAGAATGCAAACTGAAGAAGGCTTGTTCATCATCATATAAGGAATTTGAATTTTGCTATACAGCCCACAGAAAATCGTGTAAGGATTTTGAACAGAGAAGTGACAAGGTTACCGTTTGGTTTTAGAAAGTGCCTCTGCCTCAATGTGGAGGAGACACTATTGATTGGGATGGCCAGAGCAAGAGACCTGATTAAGAAGCTATTGTCATGATTCAATGGAGAAATGATGAGCCCTTGAACTAGAAAGTTGGCAGTAGGAGTGGAGTGGAGGGAAAGTGGATTTGGATAATATTTAAGACAATGCATGAATTAATGTGTGCAAAGCACTTGGAATGAAGCCTGGTTCATAGATGCACTCAGAAAGAATAAGTTACTGTTGCTATTGCTATTCAGTGTTTTTGTAGCACCTGGACTTTCTTAGTGACTGGTGGTGGGGATGAGGAAAAGACAGTGTCTAAGATGGTACCATATTTCTGACTTGATCATAAGGAACAGTCAGTACCATTTCCCAACATAGATAATAAAGGAGAAGCTAGTTTGATAAACCATATGATGAGTTTAGTTACTGACATGTGGATTTTGGTGTCTCTGTAATCCCACAGAGATAAATTTTAGTAGTTTGTTGGAAATACAGGTCTGGAGCACAGGGGAAATATTTGGGCTTGACCTAAGGATTTGGTAATAATTACTGATTGCCAGTGACAGTTGAAACAAAGCACATTTCATTAATCAAATGTTTTAGGACATTTGTCTTATCTTGCTCATTTTTATTCCAAAATTACTTATTTGGTGCAAGGACACTGTATTTTTTCAATATTCCTTTAAAACAAACTTTCAATATACCTCTTAAAATATGATAATATTGTTTAGAAGGGACCCTGGCATAATTTTAACCTTAACATACTTGACAGTGAAACACTATAAGCTCTATTTTAATAGAATTCCATTGCTCTCTGCAAATAGAAAAAACAATTACCTAGGTTTCTATTTTTTGTTTTCATGAATTACTATGACTCCACGTTCTGATAACTTTGGTTACATTGCTTTGAGTTTAAGACAATTTTATTAAACCATAATTTTTGCTTTGTAAATATAAATTGTGCTTTGCTAAAGAAATTTTATCCAGCTAATCAATGAAACATTGCTGGGACTATTGCAAGGTATGGATAGATTAGGTGAAAGCAAGCTAAGAGTTTCCAAAATCCTATTTGACCCAAAATATCTGCATGGCCTGCTATTGGGCTGAGTAGAAAAAAGAATCTTTGCTTTGGGATAAGGTCCTTAGGCAGAATTGGCAAATATATGACAAATATACCGTGACATACTCCAACTCCTCTCTTTCATATCTAGACAGGAACTATAGGTCCTAGAGGTGGCTTCCAAACCTGTCATAAAGCATGCCCCTTGTAACCACCAAGTGATTAGCAGGTACTTGTAATAACATCAATATTTATTTCCATCCAAGCTAATGTCTTCATAAGGTTCCTATCAAAATACTTGAAAGGATATTTTACTTCAATATTTGTCCCTAACAACATGTTAATGAGAATTATTTTCACAGTTGTTAGATATCACTGACACAGACAATTAGAAAATGATTCAGAGCATCACTTGTCCTGTCCTTGAGGCTGTTCTCCCTAATATGTTTGACAAATTCTTGGAAGAGACAAAATAAAATTAAGCTAATATGTTTTTCAGGAGATGAACCTGGGATGAACACTTAATCATAAGATCTTCCCAAATTTTATAAGCTAGAATAAAAGACAGGAAGATAAAAGCTAAAAAGATAGGAGTGAGTAGAAAAAAAGGTAAAGTTCTGTGCCAAAACTTTCAACAAACCAATAATACAAGCACAGGATGGAAGTGGGGAGAGAGGTTTAACAGATGTTTCCGAGGAAAAGTGCAGCTAATGGCTTATTGCACAAACTGGTGTCTTTAAAAGCATTATGTTAATAGGAGATAGTATTGCCCAAAGTCTGTTGTAAATGAAGTCCTCATAGCAAAAAGTTTTGGAAAATGCTTAGTTCAATAAAATTCAACAAGTTTCTTTATTGCAGGACTTCTCAGAACCCTAATATATTAATATACGTTGCAACTCTAGAAGAGGAACAACATTTTTCAAACATTTAATTGTGAGCCTTTATCCCTTCAGGGAGAATGTACCACTCACGAGGCAAACTCCTGCAAACACTGATCTAGTTAGTTGACTCAAGTTCAGTTTTAGCTAATGGTATGGTACACTGGTAACGTGGAGTGCACTTGATGTTCTCTCATTCCATCAAAAGTATAATGTATAAAGGTAGAAGATAATGCTACTATATTTTAACTGATGAGGCTATTTATTTATCAGACATATGCATGATGTTTACTCTGTGTCATGTATACTACTATAATAATGCTATTAATTATCCCATTTTGTAGATGAGAAAACTGAAACAAGAATGACTTTTTAACATGGCAAAAGTCACACATCTAGCAAGTGGCAGAACCAGGATCCCAACCTGAGCAATTGGTTTTGATACGGTTTGGCTGTATCCCCACCCAAATCTCATGTTGAATTGTAGCTCCCATAATTCCCACATGTTGTGGGAAGGACCTAGTGGGAAATAATTAAATCATGGGGGCAGTTTCCCCCATACTGTTCTCATGGTAGTGAATAAGTCTCACGAAGCCTGATGGTTTCTAAAGGGGTTTCCCCTTTCACTTGGCTCTAATTCTCTCTTGCCTGCCTCCTTGTAAGACGTCTCTTGCTCTTCCACCATGATTGTGAGGCCTCACCAGCAATGTGAACTGTGAGTCAATTAAAGCTCTTTCTTTTATAAATTACTCAGTCTTCAGTATGTCTTTATTAGCAGCATGAGAACAGACTGATGCAGGTCCCCAGGGTCTGTCTGCTCACCTACTACAGCTGGAAAAATGCTTCCCACCTGTAGAGCCACACTTAGCCACCCTAGTGAAACCAAAATGGCAACAGTATCACATATGATGTAGCAAGAGATGCTAAATGGAGAATGAGGACATGCCAGTGGCAGAACATATCTGTGCTTAACCTTAAGTTTAATATCAAGTTGCCAGTGAGAACAATGTCAAACATCACTAAGAGATCAACTGGTTTTCACTGTGTTTAAAGGAACCCTAGAAATATTACTGGAGTGTGAACAAAAAAAACCAGTAGCTTCTGAGAGCTGTGCTCATGTGATTACTGTTTACAGACTCCCAGGACTCCTTAGCACATTAACTTAACAGCTGACATTTTGGCCTTACTGTTTTTCAAAGAGCTTTCTGTAGAAAAGCAAACTCATCCATTTCGTTCAGGTGAGAAGGGCAGGATATGTGTTCCAAGCCAGGGCTCCCTTTCCAATTGGCAATGCCTTGTAGAAGTTTAAAAGTGTGAGTGCCCTTTGACTCTGTAAATTACTTTAAAAATTTAAGACAGTTATAAAGATATTCAAGAATATTCACTGTAGTTTTGGCTGTAACAAATGGGGCAGGGGGAAAGGCCATGCTTAACATTTGGTTACAGAAATGACAGAAAAATACTTTGTAGTCATCAAAAATAATATTATAGAATGATGAATGTATGAGATGTTCATGACAAATTAGGAGAGATGTGAGGTTACAAACAGTATGTACAATTAATCCTATTTTTGTTAGGATTCTATGCTATATCTACATGTATATCTATATATCTATATCATCCTATATCTATGTACATATATATTATATTATCAGGATCCCAACCTGAGCAATTGGTTCTGATATCGTTTGGCTGTGTACTTATATATGTATATAGCTAATATAAGAATAAACATATATATTTGTATATGTATATAAATAATAGAATTAAATATTGAAGGTCATATTAAATACTAAATTTTCTCTAGAGCAGGACTGTCCACTGGAATTTCCTGTGCTGATAGAAATGGTCTATCTTTGTTGCCTGATACAGTAGCCATGAGCCATATGTAGCTATTCAGTACTTGAAATGTGGCTAGTGTGACTGAGGCACTGGATTTTTAATTTTTAACAATTAATTTAAATAGCTATAGAGAACAAGTGCTTACCCTATTGTATTGCACAGTTCTAAAAATTAGTAGTCTTTCTTTTATGCATTTGTATCTTCTCAATAGTCTAAAATTTTGTAATAATTTTTTAAAGACAAAAATTCCACTCTCTGTCAAAATGAATTTTCAATCTAGTGAAGGTAGGAAGGGACAAAGAGAATTTCCAACGTCAAAGGGATAGAGTTAAGAAACCCACTGGATAGAGGTTGGGGGATATTTCAGAGTATTCCAATAAATAGCAGCTTTCTTCCCAATCTGAGTTCTGAGCCAAATGAGAAACCAGAGAAAAGATTAAGTATGGATTACTACACAGCTATAAAAAATGAGATCATGGTCTTTGCAACAACATGGATGGAGCTGGAAGCGAATTAACACAGGAACAGAAAACCAAATGCTGCACATTTTCACTTATAAGTGGGAAATAAACATTGACTACACATGGGCATAAAGGAGGATAAATAGACACTGGGGCCTATTGAGGGTAGAGAGTAGGAGGAGGGTACGGATTGAACAACTACCTATCGAGTATTATGCTGAGTACCAGGATGACAAAATGATCTGTATATTAAACCTCAGTGACATGCAATTTACTTGTGTAACAAACCTGCACATGTACTCATTGAAACTAAAATGAAAGAAAGGATAATGGATTAAGCAAATGGAGGCAAAATGCGACCTTTATTACAGTTAAAGTTGATATTGAATCTATATCTAGAAAGCTATGTGCAAATGGGATATGTCCCTGTGTAGAGAGACTTACCACCTGTTCACAGGCAGTGCTGTTCTCTGAAGCCACACCCATGGTCAGTGGGATCATGAAGGCCATGTTTCCTGCATGGCTGAGGACAGTGGAGAACACATATTCTCTGCGTATGGGCCACCTCCCAAGAAGAGGGGAGACAAGGGGCAGTGCTAGAAATGTACCAACAGGGATCTTGCTCTTCTTCCTTGGTAGACAAGCAAAGGGGCCAAAGAAGTTCAGAAGCGTTATGCCAGCAGATCTCCCACCACAGGAAAGGAATATCAGGAGTAGAAAGAACATTGTCTACTCCCTTTCCTGACCCTCCCCCAATGTCAGGACGATTTAGGGTGGAGGGCATTAGTAGTTTTCCAGATGCTCATCATAGAGCAAATGAGGCCATAACCAGGGAACAATACAGTCTTGACCAAGATAGAATTATTGAAAAATAAATGGATCTCTCCTGTTCTAAAAATGACTCTTCATTTCTTTGAGTTAGAGTAAAATAGGTTAAAATATTTGTAGGTTAAAGATAGAATAAATTCTATCCCCCAAATTTAGGCTTCTTAAAATAAGCAGGGTTACCCCAAAAATGTGATCTCACAGCACATAAAGTGCTGCCAAAGAAATGGATAACGAATCCAAATATAAGAGCTAAAACTTTAAAATTTCTATAACAAAATATAGAGAAAAAATTTTTGTGAACTTGGGTTAGAGACTTTTTACATAGGACACAAAAGCAAACTGTAACAAAAAAATAGAAATTTAGGTTTCATCAAAATTTAAAATGTTTTCTCTTTAAAGATTCAATTAAGAAATAGAAACTCAAGCCACAGACTGGGAGAAAATATTTGTAAACCACATATTTGATGAAGAAAATATATTAACAATAATTAGAGCAATAAAAAGACCATGTGTGGTGGCTGATGCCTGTAATCCCAGAACTTTGGGAGGTCGAGGCAGGTGGATCACCTGAGGTCAGGAGTTCGAGATCAGCCTGGTCGACATGATGAAACCCTGTCTCTACTAAAAACACAAAATATTAGTAAATTATTCCATTTACTCAGGAGGCTGAGGCAGGCTAATGGCTTAAACCCGGGAATTGGAGGTTGCAGTGAGCTGAGGTCACACCACTACACTCTGGCCTGGGCAACAAGAATGAAACCCCATCTCAAAACAAAACAAACAAACAAAAAACAATAAAAAATGGGCAACAGATTTAAATAGAATTTTTTTTTCAAAGAAGCAAACTAAAGCAAATAAAGAATCTTCATCATTCATCAATAGGAAAATGCAATTTAAAACCATAATGAAATTCCATAGCACACCTACTTGGAATGGATACAATTGAAAAGAAAGAAAATACTCAGTGTTGATGAGAATGTAGAGACAGTGGAACTCTTATTCATTGCTGATGGGAATGTAAAATGACACAGCCACTTTAGAAAACAGTTTGACAGTCTCTTTAAAAAGTTAAACATGCTTTTACATAAGCATACACTTACCTAGATATTTACCCAGGAGAAACATAAACATATGCCCACAAAATGGCTTTTATGTAAATATTCATAGCAGAATTATTCATAATAGCCCCAAACTGGAAGCATCCAAAATGATCATCTACTGGTGAATGGATAAACAAAATGTGGCACATATACATAATTATATATATTTATAAAATGTGGTGTATATAATTCTTTATGTATAAAATCTGATAAACAAAATATGGCATATACACACCCCCACATATACACACACTGGAATATTACCCAGCATAAAAGGAATTAACTAGTGACACACACAACATAGATGAATCTCAAAAAAAACGTACTAAGTGAAGGAAGCCAGACAGAAAAGACATTTTGTATAATTTTGTTTATAAGAAATTTCCAGGAAAAGCAAAGATATAGTTATAGAAAGTAAATGGTTACTCTTATGGAAAGTAATAATTATAGTGTTTGCTTTGGCCAAGGGTAGGAGTGTTGTTTGACTGAAAAGGAACATTATAGAACTTTTTAGGGTGATGCAAGTATGCTAAAATTCTATTGTGATAATTGCATGACTATATACATTTACAAAAACTCACTGAATAGCTCATTTGAAATGGATGGATTTCATGGTGATTTCAATAATTGTTTCATTTTTGTTGTATTTTAAGCTACCATGAGCTTTGGTGTTCCCTTTTCAGGATGCTAGGATTGGCTTCTCCAAATGTACTCTTGCACTACTCCAATCAATTCTTCAGAAAGAAACCAAAGAGATGTTTTTAAAACAGGAATCAGTTTGTATCTTTCTTCACTTAAAAACTTCCAATAGTTTTCTACTCACTTAAAAAGTTCCAAAATTCCAAACCCTTTACTATGGCTTACAAGGTAGAGGTCCTCTGTGATCTTCTTCCTCTGTCTCCGACTCAACTTCTCTCATATTGCAGTGATATCAGGCTTCTAATTGTTTCTCAAACACACACAGTTTATTTCTGCCATAGGACCTTCATGCTTGCTAGTTCTTCTGCCTGGATTGCCCTGACACCAGAGTTTCATGGCTGTTTTCTTCTTTTCACTTAGTTAAAATACTATCTTTTCATAAGATCTTTTCTTGACCAACAGTCTGAATAACCTTCCCCACAAAATCAGTCTGTTTTAGGTATCCATTTTGGTGTAACTAACCACCACCCCACAATAAAGTGACTTATAACAACAATTTATGATTGTGGGTTTACAGGGTGTGGCTGGGTGATTCTTCTGCTCCATATAGTATAGGCAGCTGAAATCAACTATGAGCTTGTAGGAGCATCAGTGTCCTAGAAATGGCATCTTGGGAGTTAGGATTGAGCATCTTCACAGCATGACAACTGATTTCCAGGAGAGAAACTTAAAACACCAGGTTGGAAAATCCTAGAATGTCACTTCTGCTACATTTTATTGGTCAAAGTAAGTCTCAAGAACCACCCAGATTCAAGAGGAAAGAAAATAACTTTGCTTATTTAGAGGAAGGAGATACATGTACAGGGATGTGAGGAATTATTTTGCTGACATATTTTCAAGCAACCTAGGAAAGTCTCTATCACAAAGTCATTTTTTTCCCCCAGCATTTATAACTATCAGATACTTTATTGTATGTTTCTGTGTTTGATGTTTTATTGTCACTTTATCCTACTAGACTATAAATTCCATGAGAACTTAGCCTTTGTCTAGCTTGTTCACTATTACATCCCCAGCACTGAAAACAGTGCTGGCACATACTTGGTTCTAACGGGTGACTACTCATTTCCCTTGAGTTTTGAGAGTGTCCTCCCCTTGAATAACTTCCTTGCTTCTCTCTACTTCTCCACATGAGAAATGAAATGACTTTTATGACTGGTGTTCTGCTAAAATGAACTGATAATGTTCATCTCAGACTCTTTTCTCGCCTATTCTCAGAGCTAGTCAGTCATCTGCATTCCAGTCCTCTTTCTGCCATGTGGTAAAGGGCCTGGCCCTCTGGGTATGATCTGCAGTTCGCCAGCTAGACCATTGACCAGATCATTGTCTATTTACATCACCCAAGTATTAAGACTTTGACAAAGATATAAAGTCACATTTTATAATCAGCTTTATCAATAATGAAAGTGATGTTTGGATTTCCTTACTACAGTCTTATAAGTGGAAGAGGGAGATATTATCTCTGAAACCCCAACCATGGGTATTTTATACATTTTTGCAGATTGTACAGATGAATTTAGCCCATCTCCTGATTAATTCCGTAACCATTCCTTTGTTTCTAGGTTTTCTTAGTTCCTCATGGTTCTCATTCATACCTGAGCTCCTTTGTCAGGACCTGAGAATGATGACCTATTTAGAGCATTATTTCCCAGCTCTAATCTTCCTAACTCTCTGAAGAAAAGACTCTAGTATTTATACTCTGGTGATACACACAGTGCTCATTGGATAGTAGCACCTGCTGTTTACACCTTGCCTTAAATTCTATGGAACCAACCATGGACCATGTCTTGCCAACCTTTTTCTTTCATCACAGTAGATGAATTGGGTTAAGAGTCCTTCTGTAGTTGGTGAACCTTTATAAATTATCTCAAAAGTATTTAGTGATCACCGATGTGAGCATCATACTGTGTGGTATTGTAACTCACAATATTATTGGACAAAGAGAGAACTAACCAGGATTCATTTTACTTATTTGTATTTTTTGACTTAACTATTATAATATTGCATAAAACCCTACAGTTGTAAGATAATCTCTCTTTGTTCAGGATTTGGACAGCTTGGTTCATTAACTCTGGTTAATTTAATATTGCCATCTAAATCTCATGAAGATTACCAAATCTTTCTTACATGACCCTTAAGGCTTACGTGTTGTAATTATGACCATCAGTTATTTTGAGTAGGTATGCTGAAAACTGATTCTCTTATCAAGTTCATGACCAGAATTTGTATGTGATCTCTCCACAAAAAGGAAAATAAAATAAAGTTATGGCTCTCTGCCAGGTTGATTTCTGGGTGAATAGGAGTTTACAGTAGGTTTAAATTCTTTTGTTACTCATTTTATATTATTGTATTTTTCTTTTACCTTTCAATGAATTTTAATCACCTTAGGCACAAGTAATTAAAGTGCTTAATTCATATTAGAGCTAATTCTTCTCTAAATTCTAATCTATGAATAACCCAATAGGGAATACACTTTTGTCTGATTTATCTTAGAATGCTTAGTGATGGCAGTATGTGCTTTAATCTGGTCACCAAAGCAGAAATGTAGGCAACTTTATTGTATGGAAAAGAAAATATAGAGTTAGATTTATCTCTCTGGAGATCCTTTGAACTTTAATTTGGTTTAGGAGTGAGGTTAGCCAGACTTTCTATAAAGGGCCGGATGGTAAATATTTTAATCTTTGTATGCAACCTCAACTCTTTTTGCAACTATGCAGCTCTGTTATTGTTGCACAAATGCATCTATGAACAATACATAAACAATGAACATGATTGTATTCAAATAAGCCTTTATTTAAAAACCTTTATTAAAAAGCCCCAGTTTGGTCTTTGGGCTATAATTTGTTTACTCATGGTTTAGGATATTAGGGACAGGAGTGGAGACACTCAGTATATTGAAATGGAAAAAGTCGGGTGACCTGGTCTTCAGTCCTGAGTCTGCCAGTTTGGTTATTTATTGAGCATTTACTCTAAGGATGGAAATACTAAGGCCTGTGCTGCTACTTTTACCTCTCTTACCTGTCATCAGGCACCTCAGCTCAGTCACAGCACCTCTTCCCACAGAGTCCAGGTACACTCTTGATATCTTTCTTAATACAGTACTACAGGCAACTACTATCCATGAATTAGAGTTGCTGTAAGAGATAAAATTACTTTGTCAGTTACTGTGCAGGGTGATTAACATATTGGTATGGTTTGGCTGTTTCCTCACCCAAATCTCATCTTGAATTGTAGTTCCCATAATCCCACTCGGTACCCTGTGTCCCAGTCATTCCAGCCAAGGTTAAAAGGGGCTAAGGAACAGCTCAGGCTGTTGTTTCAGAGGGTGGAAACCCCAAGTCTTGGTGGCTTACATACAGAAGTCAAATATTGAGATTGGGGAACCTCTACCTAGATTTCAGAGGATATATGAAAACGTCTGAATGTCCCAGCAGAAATTTGCTGCAGGGGCAGAGCCTTCATGGAAAACCTCTGCTAGGGCAGTGCAGAAGGGAAATGTGGGTTGGAGCCCCCATACAGAGTCCTTACTGGGGTACTGCCTAGTGGAGCTGTGAAAAGAGGGCCACTGTCCTTCAGACCCCAGAATGGTAGGTACACTGACAGCTTGCACCATGCGCCTAGAAAAGAATCAGTCACTCAACACCAGCTCATGAAAGCAGTACTGTGCAGAGCTACAGGGGTGGAGCATCCCAAGACCGTGGGAGCCCACCTCTTGTATCAGTGTAATCTGGATGTGAGACATGGAGTCAAGGAGATCATCTTGGAAATTTAAGGTTTAATATAACTGTCCTGTTAGATTTTGGACTTGCATGGGCCCTATAGTCCCTTTGATCAGACCAATTTATCCCACTTGGAATGAGAGTATTTACTCAATGCCTGTACTCCTATTGTATCTAGGAAGGAACTAACTTGTGTTTGATTTTACTGGCTCATAGGTGGAACAGACTTATCTTGTCTCAAATGAGACTTTGGACTTGGACTTTTGAGTTAATGCTAAAATGAGTTAGGACTTTGGCAGACTGTTGGGAAGGCATGATTATGTTTTGAAATGTGAGGACATAAGATTTGGGAGGGGCTGGGGTGACATAATAGGGTTTGGCTGTGTCCCTACTCAAATCTCATTTTGAATTGTAGTTCCCATAATCCCCACATGTCATGGGAGGGACCTGGTGGGAAGTAATTGAATCATAGGGGTGGTGTCCTCCATGCTGTTCTCATGATAGTGATTGAGTTCTCATGAGATGTGATGGTTTTATAAGCATCTGGCATTTCCCCTGCTGGAACTCATTCTCTGTCTTGCTGCTCTGTGAAGAGGGACCTTCTGCCATGATTGTAAGTTTCCTGAGGCCTCCAAGCCATGTGGAAACAAGAGTCAATTTAATCTCTTTTCTTTGTGTACTACACAGTATTGGCTATGTCTTCACAGAAGCACGAGAATGGACTAATACACATATTAAGATTAGTTCAACTTGATACTTATTCTTTAGGGGCTCAGTGCCATATTATTCAGTGCTATTTTCATATGTCAAATTATGTAACTCCTCTGAAATCTGTAAAATGGAAATACAGGATCTTGCCCTAGCTTTCTCACTGGACAACTGTGTGGATCAGTGAGGCATTGTGGGTAAACATATTCTATAAGTGGAATACATTGAATATATCTGTCTTTACATACTTTCAATAGTTGTTTAATAAGTGAAAGCACCAAATATATGTATATCAAGTTCCAATTTGTTCTTTAGAATTTGGACAGTGTCCAAACTGTAGATAAATTCCCTGCAACTTTCAAGGTTTAAATGAAAGGATTCAGCTACTGGAACTTGAGAAAATTAACCACTCATAAAAATGACTTTATTTTGAGAAATTAGGCCTAACATTTCACTGCTACTACTCTGATGTGAGAGTTTTGTTGGCTAAGTGTCCTCTGTTCTCCAGCCTTACAGATGCCACGTGTCAAATCCTTTTGAAATAGTTCCTAAAGGACAAAGATCTGAATGCAGTAATAGTGGAAGACGTTTTCAGTGGAGACAGCAGTGGGTGGGAGCCTTCAGGGGAAGCTTTTTGAAAGGTCTTGGGAGACTATAATGACTTGGTTTCGAGTAATAGAAGCCAACTTGTTCTCATCTAAGGAAAGACAGGAAATTTATTTTAAAGAAACAGGGCTGGCTCTTGGAACTCGGGCAATGTTGCAGCCAAACCTCAGGAAGTGACTGGAAGCAGAAACGTAAAAGCCATAAGCCTCTCTGGGTATCACTTTATTCTCTGTGTGTGATGATTTTGTGTCTTGTTTGCTCTCTCAAGTGATTATCTCCTTATATCCCCAGTCTACAATTGGAAAAAGCGATCATGCTTCTACTTCCAAAGTTTTATGTTAGAGGCCTCAACTAACTTGACTCTTGATTTTGATTCTAAAGGTGCAGGGATAGAACTGTATGCATCATTACCTACTTTGGTTTAATCATGTGTAGTCAGCAATACAAAGAGATGCCAAGAATGCATTTCAGTGAGTTAGAAGGAGCTATATTTTCCTGAGAAAATGGGTAGGTAATTGATTTACATATGATAGAGATACTCCAAAAAATGCCCAATTGATTTACATATGGTACAGTTACTCCAAAAGATGCCCACTTTAGGGTTCCAATAAAAAGATGCCCTTCCTGCTTGATAATGTATGGCTGTAATATTCAGTTGTAAGGCTTAGGTTAGAGGAATAAAGTGGTCCTGGCTGGGTCACCCTCAAAAGTTTCTTATAACCCTCATCCTGGGCCTGTGTTTTTACAGTCTGTCACTTCAATGATCCTAGTGTGGATCACTGAAGTCCTATTATGTGGGAATGCTGACTCATGAGTGTTCAGTCAAGTGTCAGTAAATGGATGATGTGAAACAATATTCTGCAAAAATAAATGTGTACTTTCCAATTTTTTTCCTCTAGATCTAATGAAAATCTTTCAAGTAAAGTGAGTTCTTAGAGCATTGCTCCTTCTGTAATTCTTATCCTTTCACAAGTGCAGCAGAAACCTTTGGAACAGGAAAGAATATCTGTTCTTTTATAATCATTCCTCCCTTGTGTTCTTAGCACACTACTGGGCACATGACATTTGCCCTACAAATACTTGCCAGAGTGGCTTCTCTGGTAGGAGGCCAAGAAGACAGAATCATAAGACTTATGTGGTTAGAAGTGAGATGGGAGAAAATCTTTTCTTATAAAAGCTGGAAAGGAAATTTGCTTCTAAACTAATGTGGTAGGCTAAATGATGACCCCCTGACAAATGCGCACATACCCTAGTTTTCTGGAACCTGTGAATGTTACCTATATGCCAAAAAAGAATTTCAGATGTGATTAAGGATCTTAAGGTGGGAGACCATTCTGAATTATCCAGATGGGTCCAGTGTAATCATAACACTTCTTATAAGAGGAATGCATGAGGCATCAAGTCAGAAGGAAAGGCGATGTAATTAATAACAGAAGCAGAGATTGGAGTGGTGCCCTTTGAAGATGGAGCAAGAAGCAAGGAGGCCAAAGAATACAAGTGGCCACTAGAAGCTGAAAAAGTCAAGGGAATAGATTCTTCCCTGAGAGCCTCCAGAAGGAACCAGCTCTGCTGACACCTTGACCTTAGACCATAGAAACTAATGTAACTGGGGATCACAAACGGAAAGTCACAGGCCAAGTTCCATGAACATGTATGTTTTGTTTGGCCAGAATAGTATTTTGAGAAAGAAAAGAAAAATGAGCCAACCTTTAAAAATTGGTACATTTCACACACACACACACACACACACACACACACACACACACACAATCTAGATTCCTAGATTCACTGAAAAAAAAAACCACACACACAAACATAAAAACTAACAATTTCCTCCCCTCCTCAGAGACCTAGAAATACAGAATCTGCATTTTGGTGTGGCAGCCAGCAGCGGACCTTGAGTTCTTTCCATAGCTGGGATTTGTGCCTGTTAACTGCAGTCTCCTCCACTCCCTATTGTCTCTCTAACTGAGTTTAGCAGAGAAGTACTACTGTGTATCCACCTCTGTAGATAGGTTGAGAGGGTGGCATATTTTAAGATAAAGGAATTTTGATAAATGTGCAATACTAACGTAGGATGTTAACAAAAGGAAAAACTGGCCATGGGGTATATGGGGATTCTACTATTTTTGCAACTTTTCTGTAAATCTTAAGCTATTCTAAAACAAAACATTTATTAAGAAATGAAATTTAGCATATTTCTTTATTAAAGTGGGCAATATTATTATGTATTAAATTTGCAAAGTGTTTTTCTGTTGAAAGAAGACTCCTTAGTCGGTTTCACTCATTGTGTTACTCTCTGGGCTTCTCTAAGCATGGAATTCATGTTATCATTTTACAAGTGAAGATTCTGAAGCCTAGAGAGGTAAGGTAACTTGCCCAGGGTCAGAGAACTACTCAGAAAGGAGCTGTGAATGGAACCTAGGCTTTCTAACTGACTTTTGGCCAGTGTTCTCTTTTCATTCTTGCTGTTATGGGGACTAATGGCAATAGTGAGGACATAATGCAGTTAATATTCTGGAATGTAGTGGGAATCCCATTCACCTTTCTAGAGTCTTCTATTTGAGGAGAGAAGCAGTGCCAGATAGGAGGCTCAGTGTTGCACTGAGCAGCCTGCTTATTTTTCACTTTTTTTTTCTACTTAACTCATTTATATTTCATATCTGGTGCACAGGGAAAACATTTGACATTTGTCCAAATACCAGATGTACTTTGGATTTCATCACTTACATATTAGCAAACTCCAGCAATGCACGAGAACACTTCCTCTGAAAGCAGGAAGCGTAGGGTTTCAGAAGTTTGAAGCAGAGGCCTCATGAGTGGGGCAGAGAGGCTGAAACTGGGCTCAGGTCCTTGATGATGCTATCTCATGAAAGCTGAGGCAGGCAACCTGTATAGGCTCCTGCCTTGCTGGGAGGTGGGGATTAAGGGATTAAGTGGATTTGGGAAGTTATGACTGCTTTCAGAACACTGTGCTTTTATAGCCTTGGGTCTAAAGAGTCTTCTGTGTGGTTGGCTCAGAGCTGGCCAAAAAGTCAAGGTCAAGCTGCCGGAAGACTAAACAGGCTCAGAAATGGACTGGTGGCTAGACTTCCTCTGGTCTTTCTCTTCAAGACTATTTCTATACCAACAGCTTTCTCTGGGATCGTGCAATGGTGAGGGTAGCAGAGATATAGCATTTCTAACTTTTCCTGCAACTGAAAACTCTAGAGGTGTAAGGGCTGGAATAGAGAGGGAAAAGTAATGATGATGAGAGCTACTATTTTATTGAGTGCTTTTATGTCTTCGTGTAATTTATGTACTAAATATGGAGGTAAAATGTTTTTCTCTTGCAAGAGTTTACCTTTGTGACATTCATTGCCTTACTCTTTGGATATCTCTAAGCATGAATTCATGACTTCATGCTTTTTAAATCTTCCAGATGAGGATTCTGAGGTCCAGAGAGATAAAATAACTTTCCCACAGTCCCAGAAATAGTCAGGAAGGAGTTGTGAACGCCTTCCTTTTACTAATGCTCTCTTTTCTTTCCTGTTGCTGAGGGGAGTGTGGCAGTAAAGAAGGAATAATAAAGTTGATATCCTGGAGTTCGTGCTCATGCTGGTATAGGCAGTATGGTGCACTGCCTGTAGACAAAGACTCTAGAGCTGATTGCCTGGGTTTAAATATCAACTCCATGCCTTGTGCAAGTTAGTTAACCTCTCTGAACCTGTTTCTTCTATAAAATGAAGACAATAATAATACCCAATTTAGGGGCTATATGAGAATTCAATACCCACTTCAAAGTCTACATGAAGATTGAGTTAATAAATCAATAGTACCTTGTTCATAGTAGCTACTATATAAATGCTACCTCTTACTGTGAGATAGTTATATAAATATTACCTCTATTTTTAAAATGAGTACACAAACTCAGAGAGGTTACATAGTTTGCCCAGTAACATACAGAAAAGGGTCAAGTTGGGATATGGATTCACATTTTTGCTCTAAATCAGCTACTATATTACCTCTTTGTCACTTAGGGTTTTCCAGGCCAGTATTCCTTGGCTACCTTTCAGGATGAGCCCTGGTATATAAACAAAATTTCTGTGTTTATATTAGCAGTATTGACATTTCCATAGTTCTTAGATCTTTCATTTCCTTCTTTCACTTTCCTTGAATATTTTTTTCCTGTTTTTCTTGGTGAAAGGAAATTGGAAGGAATAAATTATATAAAATCTGAATTCAGGAAGTAGACTGAATTACATTGGCAGGTATTAACAGTGAGTGCAAGAAAAGAATGCTTATCTTTGAGATGGGTGAAATGCTTTGCCTTAGTGTCTTCAAGCTTTGCTATATAGAATTAATTGAAGTTTATGTGAAAGGAAGTGGTATTTGACCACATGCTCAATATGAAAAGCATTAGTACCAAGAGAGCAGTAAGACAGTGCTGGGATCCAGTCATTTAGACATAATCACCAGAGCCTAGTATGTGTCAGGAACAGGACCAGTTGCTCAGGGCATATTCTTAAGACATTCTATGTTTTCAAAGACCTCTCATTCAATACTATTGTCTGCAGGTATTCGATGTCTCGATTCTGGATCAATTCTGCTCTTCATAAATCTCCATACTTTACATAAGCCCTTAACACAAAAGAATATTGATCAGGACTGTGGAAGAGCTAGACTGAAAACTGGATTATGCAAAGAATAGTTTAATGAACTGTTATCTTCAGGCTACAAGCAAGAACATGGTTTTCTCCTTACTGGAATAGTGTTCAAGCCAAAAGGAGATTAATTTTGGTTTGGATGGTTCTTGGAGATGAAACTGGATGGGAATTTCAGGAGAAAGAGCTTCTCAGTTTAGTTTACATAAATCTAATTTAACCATCCCATTAATGGTATCTATTAAGTGCCAAGGGTTTACCCAGAGGTGAGTGAAGTTGATGAAATTCCTGTTTCCAGAGAGCCACTATGTTGTTATTATTTTGATCATCAGAGCTGCAGCCTAATTAGGCATAAAAATGTTGTAGGGAAGACAAATGTATGTGTTCATCTTTTGCTTCACAGATAGCCATATTTAAATAAACTGATTTGGTTGAGAAAGTGTTTTTTTTAAAATACTTTAAGTTCTGGGGTACATGTGCAGATTGTGCAGATTTGCCAAATAGATATACACATGCCATGGTGGTTTGCTTCATCCATCTCCCCATCATCTACATTAGGTATTTCTCCTAATGTTATCCCTCCCCAATGCCCCCACCCCCTGCTATCCCTCCCCTAGCCCCTCTCACCCCCGACAGGCCCCAGTGTGTGATGTTCCCTTCCCTGTGTCCATGTGTTCTCATAACATGGTGGGGAGAGTCCAAAGAAGTTAAACCTAAGGAATGTGGGGTTCTCCTTCTGATCATATCACAAACAGCCCATGTGATCTCAGATTTCAGTGATAACATCTAGTAAACGACGGTATTGAACTGAATGGCTTTCAGTCCTCTCTCCACTTCATGATTCGACTCAACTTTTATTTTTGTCCTTATATTTTTGGACAACCAAAAAGTGTAGTTATATCTGTTCTTGAAAGACAAGGCAGATCAGTTGATTCTTAGGAGAGGCCAACTGATATAATATGTACTCAATTTGAGAGTTTCAAATTGTATGGGAAAAAAAAGTCATTTGGAAAGAATAATCCTTCTTATCCATGTGCTGGAAAATATATTAGCTCTAGTGCTTAACTAGATTTCAAAGGTTATAAGGAAGACTTCCCGTTGATTCTAAGCTGCAGGCAGAGAAGATATGCTAAGGGCTTTCTGAGACTAAATCAAATTTAATGTACACTGGGGGAAGGGAGCAATAGGCATAAAATAAGGAAGTGATGACTTAAATAAATGACAGAAATGTTCACTGAAGCAATTTTTGGTAGTTTCATTTAAGGGGGAAAGAAAGGGGGGACCACTAAAATCCAGCAGGATTCTTATTGATAGTTCCAAGTGAACAATGGCACAGGTGATATTTACAGAATCATTTAAAAATAGATTTCTAATAATGTCCACACTAGTACTATAAAAATACACATGCAATCGTCATGTGAAAGTAGTTACAGAATGAGGAAAAATTGAAGTTGGGCCTTTGGTGAATAACATCTTTGATCTGTATGTTTCAAAGTAGAGATAAAAAGAAGTTAATATCTTTAAAAGCAATTTGAGTCATGAGGCATTTTTCAGTGTGTACTCTTTGGAAAGAAATCATAGATTTGGGAGAACAGGTAGTCAAATGATAAAGCAGATGTTGAGAAAGCCAAGAAAATACAATTATTCTCTCGAGACTTACAACAACTTTTAAGGGAACTATCCCTCTGAAAAGTTAATTGCAAGTAAGTTATATGCAACCCGTTAAGTTGCCTGAAGTGCTGTCACATGGATTTCAAGTTTCCCATCCCACCGATGGAGGGAGATTATGGTCCAGATGGCAGAGCAACAGGTGATATATCTTATTGCCTAAGAGGGAGTTTTTTTTAGGAGGTTGTAAGTTCTTAACCAAAATTTTTAAAGTAGTGATATATGTAAGGACTAACCATTCAGGAAAATGAATTTCTGCAAACCCAAAATAAACATCTCTCACCTGGTCTCTTAATTCAAATCTGAAATAGAAATTGCTAAAACGTGATATTCTAGCCTGTAAATCCTAAATGTTTGCACTGCCTCCTGGCTTACCATCCTTTCACCACAGCTCCTACCCTCATGGATCAATAACAACCTCTCTGCTAGACAAATACAGGCAGGTGGAAGTGATGTCACCACCTCTGAGGATAAGCAGTAAAGAGAATGCCTTTGCCTCAGTTGCCTTTCTTTCCTGAATATCCCCTCAATAATTAAACAATGAGACGTAGAGCTCCATAACGCTAAAGAAATGTGCGTGCAAGGGGAACATCACACAGCGGGGCCTGTTGTGGGGAGGAGTCTGAGGGAGGCATAGCATTAGGAGAAATATTTAACTTAGATGACGGGGTGATAGATGCAGCAAATGACCATGGCATGTGTATACCTATGTAACAAACCTGAACATTCTGCACATGTACCCCAGAACTTAAAGTATAATAAAAAATAAAATAATAATAAATACAGGCCCTGTATTCCATTTAATTCTCTTGCCTAATGAGGCCTCCTTCCTCTAAGTTTAGGTTTTCTCATCTGTATAATCAAGAGGTTGCTCTAGAGGACCTCAAAGTTTATAAAAAATGGGAGACAACTTATAGCCCATGAATTGGAGTTGAATGAAACTTGCAGAGCCCAAATCTAGGGATGCGGGGCTGAGCATAGATGGGGTCCTGGCCACAGCACTTCCAATTTTTGGAGTTCCCTCTGCCAGTAGACCAGACATCCCTAGGCCCAGAAGGATCTGATAATCCTCTGGCCCAGAGGTTTGCACCCTGGGCACATTGCACACACACAGACCTTTTGAATATCTTGGTCCTCAATACAAGGGTTGGTAGCCAAAAATGTTCACTGTCCTTTATTCTTTCATTTCACTAAAGGAGCAGTAGCTGGGTCCTAGGCCTGAAATTTCTGTTTTACTTAGTCAAATGAGACAGAAATTTAATACTTCTTGCTCTATATTTGCTTCCTGAAGAACAGCTTTTAGGGTTTGTAAGCACAGGAAACTTGACCTCATAAAGGAACTGTATATTTTGCCACTTTTCTGAACTGTACTGGGAATGTTATAGATGATAAAACTGCCTTCTTTCCAGTCCCTGATAGTATCCCCATATTTAATATTTCTAAAACCCTATAAAAACTTTGAATGTGTGTGGTATAAAAGGATGTAAAGATAAAGGTATAAAGAAAATATGACCTTTCGAACTGTAAGTTTTTTTTGTACTTACTAACCTGAAGCTATATTATGACAGGTAAAATTGTATAATACTTAGGTTTAACTGTTTGCAAAGATATTTCTGAACACTCTTTCCCATGTCTATTTAAAAGAGAAATGAGTCATAAACTTACATATTGATACTTTGCTTAAAATATTGGGAAATCTCATATTAGATTCTGAGGATTCTATTGCCTTTTAGGTTCTTCCTTGCCCTCTGCCTTAAATTCTGTATTTGCATAGTTCCTAACACAAAAGTATATGACACAGTTTCAACATCAGAACATTTAATTGAGGCCAATTTATTTTCCACTTCTTTACTTGTCCAATGAGAGAAATAAACGGCTTTAAGGAAGAAAAGGGACTGCTGGTTAATTCCTTTTCCTAACTGGCCACCGAATCTATTTCCCACCAAAGGTGTAGTAAACTATGTTGTAAGCTGAATTTTATTGGTCAAGTTCATTTAATATCAAATAAAGTATATTCATTAAAATGCAGCCACTTTCAATTTCATTTTATAGAGCTCCACACAGTCAGCTGGATGATATAAAAAACGGCAAAGAAGAACATTCCCCTATTTAACTGACCTATTATGAAGAAGCTGTTGAGGATGCAGACAAATGATTTAATGCCTCTACACTCAGTGTTCTCATAAAGAAGCAAACATAAAGAGAGGAATGGGTTTGCTTATTCATTTTGGTTTGAACAGATTACAAGGACTGATTATCCTCAGGCTGCTTGTTAGCCTTTGTATTCAGGCAGGCCAATAGAATGAATTTTATAATTGGGTGCTTCCATTTTAATTTGGCTTTGAAATGCATTTTGGTATCATTCCTATTGCAGAGGTATGCCTTTTATTATTGCAACTGGCTTTTTGAGACTATTGACAATATTCCATGGTTAAATATGGATAGGTACCCATGCCCATGTTTATCTCTCAATAGGTAAAGCTAGCACAGGAATGTTCTTTTGAAGTGCAGAGTTGGCATATTAGTAAATCATTCTTTCACATAAATCTGGACTGCCCCAAATTTGTTTTACCCAAATCAAATCCAAACCCAAACATCTAAATGATAACATGGTAATTAACCTCAATCCCAAGGCAGACAGTATTGGCTAAGGGACTCATGGCTATTACTGGAGAGAGGAAATACTGGTAAAGTGGGACTTACGAATGTTTCCTTGTATAGACTCTTAGCACTGTCACTTCCAGCAAAGCAGAGTTCCCACCTGAGTGTAACAACAGCCACATACCCAGTGGTGCTGAAGCTTATATGGAGGCAACTATCTTTCTTCTGTACTGCAATGGCAGTGTTGATCAGTTCAAAGCTATTGCTTCAGATTGCTTTTCAGCAACAGGAGAGGAAAAAAAAGAACTTTATCCTGGGCTGGGAAGCAAAAAATTAGAAACCAAAAGCATTGCAACTATTACAGACACTGGCCTAGCCAAACTGAACTGAAATTAGTGCTCCCCAAATTCCACAGTCACATTTAGCTTCAGCAAGTGCTTTTTGGCAAAAGAGAAACACATCACAGGTCAGAACTTCCCATATAATTCTTTAAGTGGAGTGTTTTTTAAGGATTAAAATGCCGTAGAAGATTATTTTAAAATGAAAGTGATTAGCATGGAGCAACGCAAATGTTATAAGTGGCCTGTTCTTTCTCATTTTAAAGACCATTTTGATTTTACTAAAATAAATTTTGTGCATGATAATTCATTTTTTGTTTTTTAGTTTAACCTAAATATAGGCATATACTGTTGTTTACATTTGATTACTAAAAGCATATTTTAAAGGTCACATTAACTGGTCTATAAAATCAGTTGCTTGCTATTCCTGCTTGTAATATATACATAAATTTTATTTAAGAAATAAAATTGACATGCCTGGACTCTGTACAAAACAATAGTGAAAAGCTCTTCACTTTGAGTCTCAATTTTTTTTTCTTTTGTTTTGATTTTTAGATTCTGCAAATAAGTAATTTCAAAAATAAGCCCCCCCACCGCCACCACTTGATACCTATAGAAGCAGAGATCTGGAGTCTACTGGCTTGCTAGGAATGATATAGACAGAGGCAAATCTCAAGTTTACCATATAAAAAATCACGTGTACCTAACATCTGATGGATTTATTGGGTATTAAAATGTTCTTCAGCTTAACTGTTGCTTAAATTAACAAGTATTTAAATAGATAAAGTGATCAGACTTTGTTAGAACTGCGTAAACACAATATGTTAAGAAAAATAATGCTAAAATAGATAATCTTTTAGAATTCTATTCAATATAATAGCACATCCCCTCCTTTCCTTGCCAGTTTAAACATGACTGCAACTTTTTCTTTGGTGTCTTTAATTTGGTGAACTCAGAATCCCTTCTATGTATTGCTTTTGGCCATGTTGAGGATGGTAGGTCATAAACATAAATAATAAATCCCCCAAAGAGAAGATTGAAATTTTATAATCTGCCTCCATCTGCATTAATGGCTTTGTCACATTCCTTACTTAGGGTCCTGTACCAATTGGTCTGCCTAATCCCAATCTCACTTACTAATTTAGCCACAGATCACAACTCTATCTTTAATCTTCTAAATGTGCTGTTGACTCATTCCTCCTCATACAGCACCATGGAGCCAAAGCCTTCAAAGAGAAGGAACAGCATGTAAAGACTATGCTTCATGACCCCATGTCAGATGTGACCTTATCCCTAACTGCATCTGAAGCAGGGGAGCCATGTGAAGGAGGCTTCATCATTCCCTCTTCCTCAGACTGCCTTGGCGCCTAGTCATATGCCTGCTGTGTTGTAGTAATTTGTTTCCTTGTCTTTTTATGTGGTAGATTATAATATATTGTATTTGAAGGCAGGAGTGATGCTTACAAATGCATGATTTTTGCATCTGCTGAAGGTTGCACATAATAGGCACATCATTAATGTTGATTAGTAAACAAAACTAAACCTACAACTCTTCAGCAAACCATTAGAAATGTACATATACGAACAAATAAATATCTATTTACAGCTTGAGAATGAACATATTAAATTGTATGGTGTTTATTAATCAAATTATACACATAATTTCTGAAAAAATAGCTCTTTCTAGTTTTTCTAAGTAGTATCAAATATGGTTGTAAAATTAGAGCTATTTTATTATGAAGTACACTTTTTGAATTGCATATGTGTATGTATTATTTAATTATATTGGATCTAATATACTCTTTCTAATTTCCTAAATAAAAGCTCATATAATTTATTTTACACCTATTTTATCATGTAAGCATTTAAGGCCAATCACATCTAATTTCACATCTATTATCGTTCCATTAAAAATATTTTCTGTTTTTCTTATGGTTTCTTCTTTGACCCATGGATCATTTGATTTGGAAGCATGTAGCTTAATTTTCAAATTTTTAAAGATTTAAAAGATTTTTTTATTGATGATTTGATTGGTTAATTTCACTTTATTTTAAAAACATACTTCATAAAATTTCTATCAACTTAAAAATTTTGAGGCATATTTCATAGCTAAACCTATAGAATATTAACTCATTAAACATTTGAATGCACTTGTAAAGAATGCACATTTCACTCTTTAGGGGTGAAAGGTTTATAGATGTCAATTAAATTAACTGGACTAGACTCCCTTCTTGCTGCACCGGGCTCCTCTGAAAAAAGGCAATAGCCTATCAGGAACTTATAAATAAAACCTCACCTTCCCAGGACAGAGCACCTAGGAAAAGGGCCAGTTGTGAGTTCAACTTCAGCGGACTTAAACATCCCTCCCCAGCAGCTCTGAAGGGAGCAACGGAGCTCCCAGCACAGCACTTGAGCTATGATAAGAGACAGACTGCCTCCTCAAGTGGCTCCCTAACCCCCCATGTATACTAAGAGACACCTCATACAGGAGAGCTCTGGCTGACATTTAATGGGTACCTTTCTGGGACAAAGCTACCAGAGGAAAGAACAGGCAGTAATCCTTGCTATTCTGCAGCCCCCATAGGTGATTCCCAGGCAAGCAGGGTCTGGAGTGGACCTCCAGCAGTCCTGCAGCAGAGGAGCCTGACTGTCAGAAGGAAAACTGAAAACCGGAAAAATATAACTTCAACATCAACAGAAAGGATGTCCACTTAGAGATCGTATCTGACAGTCACCAACTTCAAAGACCAAAGGTAGATAAACCTATGAAGATGTGAAGAAACCAGTGCAAAAAGGCTGAAATCACAAAAAACCAGAATGCCTCTTCTCCTTTAAGGGGTTACAACTCCTCACTAGCAAGGGAACAAAACAGGATGGATAATGAGTTTGATGAATTGAAAGAAGCAGACCAGAAGGTGCATAATAACAAACTTGTCCGAGCTAAAGCACCATGTTCTAAACCAATTCAAAGAAACTAAGATTGCTGAAAAAAGGCTAGACAAAATGCTAACTAGAATAACCAGCTTAGAGAAGAGTATAAACGACTTGATGGAGCTGAAGAAAAACAGCAGGAGAACTTCAAGAAGCATACACAAGTTTCAATAGTTGAATTGATCAAGTGGAAGAAAGGATATCAGAGACTGAAGATCAACTCAATGAAATAAAATGAGAAGGCAAGATTAGAGAAAAAAGAGTAAAAAGAAATGAACAAAGCCTCCAAGAAATACGGGATTATATGAAAAGACCAAATCTACGTTTGATTGGTGTACCTGAATGTGATGGGGAGAATGAAACCAAGATGGAAAACATTCTTCAGGATATTATCCAGGAGAACTTTCCCAACCTAGCAAGGCAGGCCAATGTTCAAATTCAGGAAATACAGAGAACACCACAAAGATATCCCTCAAGAAGAGCAACCCCAAGGCACATAATTGTCAGATTCACCAGGGTTGAAATGAAAGAAAAAATGCTAAAGGCAGGCAGAGAGAAAGGTCAGGTTACCCAGAAAGGGAAGCCCATCAGGCTCACAGTGGATTTCTTGGCAGAAACTCTACCAGCCAGAAAAGAATGGGGGCCACTAGTGTTCTTTGACTCTTCTATATACTTTCTCATTTTCAGCCTTCTTGATCCATTAATTACTGGAAGAGCAATTTAGAAATTTTCAACAACAATTGAACATTTTTTAAAAATTGAAAGAAATTTTTTTATAAAGTCTATTGGCTTTTATTTTTATTTATTTATTTTTTTGAGACAGAATCTCATTCTGTTGCCCAGACCGGAGTGCAGTGGGGCAATCTCTGCTCACTGCAACCTCCGCCTCTGCTGACTGCGACCTCTGCCTCCCAGGTTCAAGCAATTCTCCTGACTCAGCCTCCCTAGTAGCTGGGATTATAGGCACCCACCACCATGCCTAGCTAATTTATATTTACATTTTTATTTTTAGTAGAGACAGGGTTTTACCATGTAGGCCAGGCTGGTCTCAAACTCTGGAGCTCAGGTGATCCACCCACCTTGGCCTCCCGAAGTGCTGGGATTACAGGCATGAGTCACCATGCCCACCCTCAGTTCTATTGGCTTTTGTTTCATGTATTTTTAAGCTCTGTTATTAGGTGTATATGTAGTTGTGATTTTTGCATATCATTACAAAATGTTCTTCTTTATGCCTGGTAATTTTTCCTTTTCCTAAGCTCTATTTTATCTAATGTTAATATAGCCACTCTAAGATCAGTATTTACAAGATATCTCTTTTTCCATCCTGGCATCTTTATAGTTAATGCACTCTTCATCTAGACAACATATAGTTGAATCTTGCCTTTCAAAAAATCTGGTTTGATGATTTTTGCCTTTTAATTCAAATGCTCAGAACCTTTACATTGAAATGTTTTTATATTCTTGGGTTTATGTCTACCATATTTGTTCCATCCGTTCTTTCTTCATTTCCCTCCTTTTCTTATTTTTTTTCTTGATTCATTACTTTTTAGCATTTGTTTTAATCTTCATTTTTGGCTTATCAAATCTATCTATCTATATCTATCTATCTATCTATCTATCTATCTATCTATCTATCTATCTATCATCTATTTATCCTTAGTTTTAAAATACATATCTTAATCACTAATAATATTATTTCACTTCACATATAATGAAAATATCTCATAACACAGGGATCTTCAACCCTTGGACCATGGACCAGTATGGGTCCCTGGCCCATCAAGAACTGAGCCACGTAGCAGGAGGTGAATGATGGGCAAGTGAGCATTACAGCCTGAGCTCTTCCTCCTGTCAGATCAGTGGTGGCATTAGATTCTTACAGGAGCTTGAACCCTATTGTGAACTGCGCATGTGAGGGATGTAGGTTGCGTGCTTCTTGTGAGAATCTAATGCCTGATGATCTGTCACTGTCTCCCATCGCCCCCAGATAGGACCACCTAGTTGTAGCAAAACAAGCACAGGGATCCCACTGATTCTATATTATGATCTGTTACTACATTATACATTATGATGTAATAATAATAGAAATAAAGTGCACAAAAAATGTAGTGTACTTGAATCATCCCAAAACCATCCTCCTTACCCCCACCCCACTACCCAGTCTGTGGAAAAATTGTCTTCCATGAAACTGGTCCCTGGTACCAAAACAGTTGGGGACCATTGTTATAACAGTATACTTCCATTTTTCTCTATTTCTATCCTTGTGTTATTGTCATTTATCTTACTTCTACATTGTCCTAACCCCCCATTATATTATTATCTTTGTTCTAAATAGTCAACGATATATTTTTAAAATAAAAAAATGAAGAAAATCCTTTTCTATTTTCCCAAATATTTACCTTTTTTAAAACACATTATATCATTCCCCTACTGATGTAAGATAATAATAATATTGTGTTCCTAATAAACATCCTTTCAAATTCTTAGACATAAACATTTTCTAGCAATATGTTCTCTCAACCTTAATTTTATCTTATTTTATTTTTGAGACAGAGTCTCACTCTGTCACCAGGCTGGAGTGCAGTGGCATGGTCTTGGCTCACTGCAACCTCCACTTTCCGGGTTCAAGCTATTCTCATGCCTCACTCTCCAGAGTAGCTGGGATTACAGGCATGCACCACCATACCCAGCTAATTTTTGTATTTTTAGTATAGAGACGGGGTTTCACCATGTTGGACAGGATGGTGTTGATCTCCTGATCTCATGATTGCCCATCTCAGCCCCCCAAAGTGATGGGATTACAGGCGTGAGCCACCACACCTGGCCAACGTTAACTTTATTAAAAATAACGTAGCTCCATAAGTTGGGAACAGTAGACACTGGGGGCAAATAGATGGAGGAGAAAGGAAGGTAGGAAAGGGTTGAAAACTGCCTGTGTACTCTGCTTACTCCGTGGGTGAGGGGATCAAGTGTACCCTGTGTAGAGAAAACTCTCTATGCGTGTTCTTCCTGTACTCTCATGCCATAACAATCATCAACACAGAAGACTTCTGTGACCAAGCAGCAGACACCAGCTGGGTGTCCTGTAATTCAGTTCTGACACTCTCTACCCAGCGATGGTGTCAGATCCCACAGGTTGAGGGCTCGGTTCCCAGGACTATCTGCCTGCCCCACCACCCCATTCACAAGTCTCTAGAACTGCCTGACTGGCTTCAAATCGGGATGCTCGCTCTTTGGGTTCAATTAACGTGCTGGAGCAGCTCCAAGAACTTAGGGAAACACTGACATTTACCTGTTTATCACAAAGGATATTGCACAGGATACAAATAAAGAGATGCATAGGGTCAGGTATGGAAGAAGGAGCGTGGCGCTTCCATGTCCTCCGTAGGTGTGCCACCCTCCAGGAACCTCCATGTGTGCAGCTATCCAGAATCTCACTGAACCCTGTCCTCCTGGGTTTTTATGAAGTATTCCTTTCCTCAGGGTGTAGGGTGGGACCTTCTCATAGGTGGAACAAAAAGCACTATGGTAGACATAAACCCAAGAATATAAAAAATTATATTAAATGTAAAGATTCTGAGCACTTGAATTAAAAGGCAAAAATCATCAAACTAGACTTTGAGATCCACAACCTGAAAGGCAGAGGAACATTAGAGTCCTGTTTTGGGGCAGGTGAAGGGAAGGCAGATCAGAAGGCTGCCACCGAGGCCTAACACATCCAACCTTGTAACAAAAGGCTGTAACAAGGGCTATGAGAGTTATGAGTTGGGACCCACAGATGGGAACCAATGTATAATCATAACACCACATACCTCCAAACTCAGTATCATGTAATATAGCCACTTAACAAACCTGTATATGTGGCCTCTGAATCTAAAACAAAAGTAGGATTTTTGGGAAAAAAAGTCCTAACTCAATTTTTGAAAGATTTTTTTTGCTGGTTATAGAATTTAGGTTTGCGAGTTTATTATGTGTTTGTTGGTCGTTTTATTTCAGTACTTTGTCTTCTTTGTTTGCATTGTTCTGATAAGAATACTGTAGTCTTATATATATTCTCCTCAGTGTAATGTATCTTTTATCCTCTGACTGCTTTTAAGATTTTGTCTTTATCAGTAATTTGCAGTAGACTTTGCTAAACTTATGCTAATTTATGACATATCTCGGTGTAGTTTTCTTGGGGTATATGTTTCATGGGGTTCAGTGAGTTTCTTTAATATATAGTTTTAGAGTTTTTATCAAATTTGAGAAAATTTGAGGTATTATTATCCCAAATATATTTTTCCTGCTTATTTTTTCACACTCCTTCCGCCTTCTCTCTTCAGAAACTCAACTTAAGTGGCTTAGACAGCTTGCTATTTTTCCCTAGGTCCCTGAGTCTATGGTTTTTTTAAAAAAAATTCTTTTTCCTCTTTGTCTTGTAGTTTGGCTTTTTGACATTGCTATGTTTCAAATTTACTGATCCCTTTTTCTGCAATATCTAATATGATCATAAGCCCATCCAATGAAATTGTCATTTCAGATAGTATATTTTGCAGTTCTAAAAGTTCTATGTGTTTCTTTTTTATAGGGTGCATTTATTCCTTATGTTGATTTTGTCCCTTAATTTCTTGATATTTATAACTTTTAAAGTCCTCAACTGCTACCTTCATCCTCTCTTAATTTCTTCTATTTATAGATCATATTTTATACTTCTTGGTATGTTTAATAATTTTTGTTTGGATGGTATACATTGTGAGTTTCACAATGTTGAGGGACTAGATATTGCTGTCTCCTTCTAAAGAATATTGGGCTTCTTTGGAAGGCTATTAAGTTATTTGTGTAAGCTCAATTCTGAAGTTCATTTTTAAGCTATAAAGCTAGTCTAGAGTAGCCTTTAGTATGGTTTTTTTCTACTGTTAAGATGTGACCCTTCTGGATTCTCTTTTGAATGCTTGAAGTCAATAAGTCAACATGTCTCTCCATTTTGGCTAGCTGGAAGTGAGCTGTCTCATAGCCTTGTGTGAGCAATTAGAATTTTTCAGTTTATAGCTCCCAATAGTCCTTTGCCTGGCCTTGTACAATCTCGCCCTATGCTTGCATATTGCTTTTTCAGCTAAAGAATCCAGGGAACCTCTGTGCAGTTTTCCGGAGCTTGTTTTCTGTGTAGTGTCCTTCTCTCTGATATTCTGGTCCACAAATTTCAGCTGCCTCAGCTTTCCTAAACTAATTTCTGTCTCCTTAATCCAGGGAGGCTGCCTAGCCCTGCTTGGTTTCCCCTTCTCTGGTCTGGAAAATACTTCAGTTAAAAAACAGGCTTAATTATGAGTCTCACTTTGCTTCTTCCCTTTCTCTCATAGGTCATACTTATGCATTGCCTACTATTCAATATCTAAAAATATATTTTTTTTAATTTAAAAACATTGTCTTGTTTTCTAGTTGTTTATGGTAGAAGTTCAAGAATAGTTCAGAGTTAAAAGCTTCTTGGATATTTGAAAAGAGACAAAATCTCAGCAGCAGAGTTCTGGAAAAGCAGTACAGATAATTGTCAAATACTGCTTATCATTCCCTCTAATACAAAGTAAAGAAAACAATTCAATAATCCTTTGGTCTCCATCTCTTAGTAGTCTGAAATATCTATCTTATTGTTTATTTTAAAAAGAAACACAGTAAGGCTTAGAACAGTAAAGATCAATCTTGATTTTGAAAAGATCCTAAAACAAGACTATAAAATATGCTTGTCATAATTCTAGATATAACAATTTTCTTGACATCATTTTCCTCTGTGAGGCTGTGAGTTCCATGAGAGACTAGTAGAAATAGGGAAGGTTCGAGCGATCCAAGATGGCCGCATAGGAGCAGCTCAGGATTGCAGCTCCCAGTGAGGGTGCAGAGGGTGAGTGGACGCCGCATTTCCAGACGGATTTTTATTACCCCCAGACCAGGAGATCCCCAGGCGGAGCAGCGCCACGGGTCGCCAGTGCGGCTGTTTCGGCCGGCGCGGCTGTTTGGCTGGCTCGGCTGTTTCGGCCGGCGCGGCTGCTTTGCCGGCGCCCCGGCGCGGCGGTTCTCCGCACAAAACCCACTGGTCTGTGCGCCCTTTGAACTGGCGAGTGGAGCTACGGGAAGGCAGATTAAAAA
>PVKP010023684.1:0-35969 GCA_004027715.1 Plecturocebus donacophilus
TCTGTTTCTTAGTTTTCCTTTGGCGGACGCCCGTTCCCCACAGAGCCGGACCTTCCCGGGTTCGCTGTGCTTGCTGTGAAACTCTGTCCTCAGTGCTTCCAATTGCTGTTTTCCTTGTGGGGATGGGACCAGCTGAGCCTGTCCATCCCGTATACTCCGCACCGAGAAGCGCCGCGCTGGGGCACCGGCAAAACAGCCGCACCGGCCAAAAGAGTCGCGCTGGCGACCTGTGTGGCTCCTCTGCCGGGAATCTCCCAGTCTGTGGGCAACAAAAATTCGTTGGAAAGTGCGGCGTCCACTCGTTCTGTGCGCTTTCACTGGGAGCTACATTCCTGAGCTGTTGCTGATCGGCCATCTTGGATCTCTATCTCAGCTAACTTTTTGTATTTTTAGTAGAGATGATGTTTCACCATGTAGGCCAGGCTGGTCTCGAACTCCTGACCTCAGGTGATCTCCCCCACCTCAGCCTCCCAAAGTGCTGGGATTACAGGCGTGGTCCACCATGCCTGCCCTTATTTTATTTTTTTGAGACAGTTTTGCTCTGGTTGCCCAGTGCCATGGTACAGTCTCCTCACTGCAACCTCTGCCTTCCAGGTTCAAGTGATTCTCCTGCCTCAGCCTCCCGAGTAGCTGGGATGACAGGTGCGTGGCACCACGCCTGGCTAATTTTTGTATTTTTAGTAGACACGGTTTCACCGTGTTGGCCAGGCTGGTCTCAAGCTCCTGACCTCAGGCGATTCGCCTGCCTCAGCCTCCCAAAGTGCTGGGGTTACAGGCATGAGCCACTGCGCCCAGCCTAATTTTATAGATTTTTAAATGGTATCTTAGGCTGGGCACAGTAGCTTACACCTGCAATCCCAGCACTTTCAGAGGCCGAGGCAGGTGGATCACCTAAGGTCAGGAATTCGAGACCAGCCTGACCAACATGGAGCAACCCTGTCTCTACTAAAAATACAAGAATTAGCCAGGCACGGTTCCATGCGCCTGTCATCCCAGCTATTTGGGAGGCTGATGCAGGAGAATCGCTTGAACCCAGGAGGTAGAGGTTGTGGTGAGCTGAGATCCCGCCACTGCACTCCAGCCTGGGCAACAAGAGTGAAACTCCATCTCAAATAATAATAATACTAATAAAATGGTATTTTAATTTCCTAGCTACAAAAGTAGGCTTCAAAAGTGTTTTTAAAATAGTAATATAAGGAATTGATGGAATGATGACAACTTGGTTGATATGCAAATCTTTCTGGGAAACTAAACTGCCAACTATGACTTGTTAAAGCCCATATGACTCTAAGATGTTGAATGGGAAAAGAAAGATGATTTTAAAATTATACTTTTTAATCGTGTGTGTGTGTGTGTGTGTGTGTGTGTGTGTGTGTGTGTGTGGAGATGGGGGTCTCACTATGTTGTCCAGGCTGGTCTCGAACTCCTGACCTCAAGCAATCCTCCCACCTTGGTCTTCCAAAGTGCTGGAATTATAGGCATGAGCCACTGTGCCTAGCCAGGAAGGTGATTTAGCAGATTGAGGAGTGCTTCTCCTGTTTAATTTGTAACATAGCACGTTGGCCATCTCTTGCCATTAAAAAGTAGCAGTTTTGGCCAGGCATGGTGGCTCACACCTGTAATCCAGGCACTTTGGAGGCCAAGGCGGGTGGATCACCTGAGGTCGGGAGTTCAAGACCAGCCTGACCAACATGGTGAAACCCCATCTTTTAAAAAAAATAATAAATAAAAAATAAAAAGTAGCAGTTTTTTCTGATCATTGTCTTCCCTGAGCACCTGTAGGAGGCTAAGTCCTGTCTGGTCCAAGGGAAAGCCCAGAGGACTCAGTTGCTCTCTGTTTTAAAGTTCTGTAAAGGGTAACGTTGATACTTGTCTACCTGCAGTAGCTATTTTTGGCCCTACCATCACCTAGAAGACATTCCAAAGACCCAGCTTTACCTGTCCCAGATGGAAGGCTTCATTATAGATGTGCAAGATCTGAGCTATGGAAGATGTTTTGAAAGAATATTTATTGGCGGGGCACAGTGGCTCATGCCTGTAATTCTAGCACTTTGGGAGGCCAAGGTGGGCGAATCACAAGGTCAGGAGTTGAGACCAGCCTGACCAACATGGTGAAACCCCGTCTCTACTAAAAATTCAAAAATTAGCTGGACGTGGTGGCGTGCGCCGGTAATTCCAGCTACTCAGGAGACTGAGGCAGGAGAATTGCTTGAACCCAGAAAGCAGGGGTTAGGGTGAGCCGAGATTACACCACTGCACTCAAGCCTAGGTGACAGAGCGAGACTCTGTCTCAAAAAAAAAAAAAAAGAAGAAGAAAAACAGAGACTGGTTATGGAGGATCATCCAGTTAGAACAGAAGAAGGATCCTGTGGGGAGAAGACCTTGCTACACAAGTTCCCTCGTCTATAAGAGCAAGAAGGTGGCCAAGCGAGGTGGCTCACACCTGTAATCCCAGCACTTTGGGAGGCTGAGGCAGGTGGATCACCTGAGGTCAGGAGTTCAAGACCAGCCTGCCCAACATAGTGAAACCCTGTCTCTATTAAAAATACAAAAATTAGCCAGGCATGCTGGAGCGTGCCTGTAGTCCAGGCTACTACTGGAGGCTGAGGCAGGAAAATCACTTGAGTCTGGGAGGTAGCAGTTGCAGTGAGCCAAGATCATGCCACTGCACTCCAGCGTGGCCGACAGTGAGACTCTGTCTCAAAGGAGAAAAAAAAAACAAAACCACACACACACGCCCAAATCCTGTACCAGCCCCACCTATCACCCTCTTACTGAGATTCCCCTTCCTTCTCCAGGTGTTTAGTCTTTCTCGCTGCAGGAAGTTTAATTAAAAACCTACCTTTGGCTGGGCACGGTGACTCATACCTATAATCCCGGCACTTTGGGAGGCCAAGATGGGTGGGTCGTTTGAGGAGTTCAACACCAGCCTTGCCAACATGGTGAAACCCCGACTCTACTAAGAATACAAAAATTACCCGGGTATGGTAGTGTGCACCTGTAATCCCAGCAAATTGGGAGGCTGAGGCAGGAGAATCACTTGAACCTGAGAGAGGTTGCAGTGAGCTGAGATCATAGCCTGGGGGACAGAGTGAGAGTCTGTCTCAAAAAAAAAAAATTAGTTTTACTAAGGCTATGCTTCTGGTGATATTTGGCTAGCAGAAACTGACTTCAGGCAGCCCAAACAGCTATGACAAAAAAAAAAGAACAGCTAAAAGAATAGAATGACAGGGAATGCTCACTCACTAATGAGCTAGCACTAAAGGAAGTCCTTCTGCAGAGCTGGCATTTGAGCAGAGGCCCTGAATGAAGTGAGGGCCATGTGGGACAGAGGGAATAGCAGGTGCCCAGCCTCTGGAGCAGGCTTGGCATGTTCTACAAACAATAAAGAGTTTACCTTAAGAGTGAACAAGGGGAGGCCGGGCGCGGTAGTTCATGCCTGTAATCCCAGCACTTCTGGAGGCTGAGGAGGGTAGATCATGAGGTCAGAAGTTTGAGACCAGCCTGGCCAACATAGTGAAACCCTGACTCTACTAAAAATACAAAAATTGGCCGAGCGTGGGGGCTCATGCCTGTAATCCCAGCACTTTCAGAGGCCGAGGCGGGTGGATCACAAGGTCAGGAGTTCGAGACCAGCCTGACCAACATGGTGAAACCCTGTCTGTACTAAAAATACAAAACTTAGCCAGGCGTGGTGGCACTTGCCTGTAATTCTGTCTACTCAGGAGGCTGAGGCAGGAGAATTGCGTGAATCTGGGAGGTGGAGGTTGCAGTGAGCTGAGATTGCACCACAGAGCAAAACTCCATCTCAAAAAAAAAAAAAAAAAAATTAGCCAGGTGTGGTGGCGGGTGCCTGTAATCCCAGCTACTCAGGAGGCTGAGGTAGGAGAATTGTTTGAACCCAGAAGGTGGAGATTGCAGTGAGCCGAGATCATGCCACTGCACTCCAGCCTGGGCGACAGAGCAAAAACTCCGTCTCAAAAAAAAAAGTGATTGAAAGAGAACTTGAGAAGTAGCTAGGCTCTAGTCATATAGTCCTCAAAGGTCCTGGTGAAAACTTAAGTTTTGCTTCAAGTGACATGGGAAGCCAGTGGAGGATCTGGGTTTTGTGCAGGGAGGTGACTCACATCTCCACCTCACATCTCCATTGTAGCTGCAGTGACATGTGTAGGCCAAGGCAGAGAAAGCCTTCTCCACCCAGCTCCTTTGTGGGCCAATTTGCCTGGCCGTAGACAATGTTATGCTTGAAGGTTTCATCAAGTGCTTCTGGGTCCTTTATTAGGACTGTGGAAGAACTGAGGGATGTGCAAGGAGATGAAAGCTGCAACAGAGCCGAAGGAAAATACAGCTGCAATGGGACAAGGCAGCCCTGGATAGAATATAGCAAGCAGGATTTTTAACTTTTCTTTGCTTAAATTTTTTTTTTTTTTAATGCACAGCCTGACAAACTAGAGTTACGAGAAGCTTTTTTTTTTTTTTTTTTTGATTCAGAAGTCAACCTTTGCCAATGGGCACCAGCAGAGGGTGCCACAAACTTCCAGCAGCCCTTGTGCCTTTGTCACAGGAAGTCACTGGTTTGAACAGTGTATAGGTGCACATCAGAATCACCTGGCTTGTTCAAACACATTGCTAAACCCTACCTTCCTCCTAAGTGGGAGGAATTTTTTTTTTTTAATTTTTGTTTTTATTTAATTAGTTTTTTGAGATAGAGTGTAGCTCTGTCGCCCAGCCTGGAGTGCAGTGGCACGACCTCCGCTCACTGCAACCGTTGCCTCCCGGGTTCAAGCGATTGTCCTGCCTCAGCCTCCTGAGTAGCTGGAATTACAGGTGCCTGCCACCATGCCCAGCTAATTTTTGTATTTTTAGTAGAGATGGGGTTCCACCATGTTGGTCAGGCTGGTCTTGAACTCCCGACCTTAAGTGATCCACCCGCCTTGGCCTCCCAAAGTGTTGAGATTACAGACGTGAGCCACCACGCCCAGCCAGGAGTTTTTGTTTCTGACAGGTTCCCAGGTGATGCTGAGGCTACCAGTCAGACTGGTTCTTCCTCAGAAAGTGATAAGAACCCCCTGACAAGCCTTTCAACAACACCCACAGCTTGAGGCAGCAACCCCCAAAGGGATTTCAGAACAGGGTGGATGAGGATGCAGGTGTTCCCCAAGCTCCCTGTTCCCTCCTCCCTCCCCTGGGCTGTTGTGAAAGTACTGAACGCTGTAAATTAGTAAACTCCATAGAAATGGTCACTGCCAGCATCTTAGCTTTTTATTCCTCCCTCCCATCGTTTCATTTTGATTTCTAATCATTTGGTTTATTTTCTTTTTTCTTTTTTTTTTTTTGAGACAAAGTCTTGCCTTGTCACTCAGGCTGGAGTGCAACGGCGCAATCTCAGCTTGCTGCAACCTCTGTCTCCTGGGTTCAAGAAATTCTTGTGCTTCAGCCTCCCAAGTAGCTGGGACTACAGGCATGCACCACCACACCTGGCTGATTTTTTTGTATTTTTAGTAGAAACAAGGTTTCATATTGTGGCCAGGCTGGTCTCAAACTCCTGACCTCGACTGATCCACCTGCTTTAGCCTCCCAAAGTGCTAAGATACATGGGATTACAGGCGTGAGTCCCCGTGCCTGTCTAGAATTATGACTGATTTTTTTTTTGGGGGGGACAGAGTGTTGCTCTGTTGCCCAGGCTAGAGTGCAGTGGTGCGATCTCGGCTCACTACAACCTCTGCCTTCCGGGTTCAAACGATTCTCCTGCCTCAGCCTCCCAAGTAGCTGGGATTACAGGCGCCCGCCACTAATTTTTTAAGTAGCCCGCTGGCTAATTTTTGTATTTTTAGTAGAGACATGGTTTCACTGTCTTGGAAAGGCTGGTCTCAAACTCCTGACCTCATGATCCACCCGCCTCGGCCTCCCAAAGTGCTGGGATTTCAGGTGTGAGCCACTGTGCCAGGCCATAATTGATTTTTAATTGCTGGCCTTTTATCCTGTGAGTGCTAAAGTCATGTTCTAGGAGTTCTTTTGTAGATTTAGTGTGTTTACATAGTCATAGACAATCACATCATTTCTGAATAGGAACAGTTTTATCCTTCCCCCTTTCCATCTTGAGCTCTGATTTCTCTGGTGACCAGAACTAGCTCTGCCGACCCCATTCTGTCATTGTATTTAGGGGCAGATAACACACCAGTTCACAAAGCAACTTGACAGTATTCTGAATCCTAGCAAAGACAGCTAAGGACAATGAGGTGGAAGACATCTTAAGTGATCAGCGTGCTGGCCTTGAGATGAGGGAGACCTAGCCTTGATGAAATAGTTTGTTCTCATTGGCCAGAGCTAGTGAGTAGACCCCTACCTGCCCACAGTGGGGAGGTGCCTAGCCCTGAGCTTCGCCTTAAGCACAGTCCTGCTTCACTGAGCCACAGTTCCTGAGTGGGTCCAGCATCTGAGCTGTGGCATCCAACGGGAATCTGAGGCAAAGCCTTGGGTGGAACAGGGCTTGGCAGAGGTGGAGGTGGCCCTCAGCCCATTTGATAGGTCAGTGGGTATCAGGAGCTGTGCTATCTTGGAGGGTTCCAAAAGGAAGGCAGGAGGTGGGGCTTCTGATCTAGACAGCAGGGAGAGTGAATTTGCCCTTTCCTGGACAGTAGTGAAATGGGGGTAAATGGCATCTGCAGGGGGTGGAAGTGTAATGTGTTTGCATGCTCTCTTCCTATACGCTGCTGCGTGCCTTCATAGTGAGGCACAGGGAGCAACACCTTCCTTGGCCCAGCCTTTGCCAAGCTCCCATTCCTGCAGACTGGCTTCTGGGGTCAGTTCACCAAGCAGCTCCCATTTACACAGCTTCATCCCTCCTCTGCTGCTAAACATAAAGATAGCCATTGTCTTCTCAAGGCAAATATCAGCATGCCTTTGGCCTCCCACTCTGGACTCCAACCCCTCACCCTCTGCAATCCTTCCTATTAGGAGAGCCGTCTAAAGTAGAAATGGCTGCTAACCTCAATTGTCACATTATAACGGGGCTTGGCTTTCAAGGGAAAGACCTGGGTTCTGTCTCTTAGTCATGATGTAATGGGACTATGTGTGAGGTCAGGCAAGTTACCAAACTGTGCTGTCTCAATTTCCTCCTTTGATATAACACATGATAATATTGGGAAGGCAGAGAGCATAGTGGTTTAAGGACACAGACTTTGAAGCCAAGTGTCAGGATTCAAATCTTGGCTCCTCCACTTAGTAGCTGAGTAACCTTGGGCAATTACTTAACTTCTCTTTCTCTCAGTTTTGAGGTGATTATACTACTTACCTTCATTGGGTTATTCTGAGGATAACATGCAAAGGATGTAAAGTGTTAAATATTATTATTATAAATGTTAAGTATTGTTATTACCATATTTTAAGGATATTAAAATAACCTACTGAGTTCATATTATAAAGTACTTTGAGGCCAGCCGGGTGTGGTGGCTCATGCCTGTAATCCCAGCACTTGGGAGGCCGAGGCAGGTGATCACCTAAGGTCAGGAGTTCAAGACCGACCTGACCAATATGATGAAACCCTGTCTTTACTAAAAATACAAAAATTAGGCTGGGCAAGATGGCTCACATCTGTAATCCCAGCACTGTAGCAGGCCAAGGTAGGTGGATCACCTAAGGTTGGGAGTTCAAGACCAGCCTAGCCAATGTGGCAAAATCCTGTCTCTACCAAAAAGGTAAAAAGTAGCTGGGCATGGTGGCAGGACCTGCAATCCCAGCTACCTGGGAGGCTAAGGCAGGAGAACCACTTGAACCTGGGAAGTGGAGGTTGAGTGAGCCAAGATGGCACCACTGCACTCCAGCCTGGGCAATAGAGTGAGACTCAGTCTCAAAAAAAGAAAAAAAAAGAGAGCAAGGAGGCCTTTGAGGCTGGGCTATGCCCCCAAAGCAGGGCTTTAGGCATTTCTTCCACCTGTGACTTACCTGCTGTTTGATTAAATGTCCTGGTGCTGTGGTTTCAAGGAAATAATGAGACTTTGGGAAGAGCTGGGGTGAGTGAAAATAACCTCCTCTCCCTCCGCCCCCACCTCCCCGAGCAATGTTGGGCTCCTGGGACAGAGTGAAGCCCTTAACTGAGCCTCCCCAGAGGCCAGGCCACAGCTGGAAACATAGGCAGAAAATCTAAGAATTCTAGTAGCTTCTTTCTGCAAAGACCCGCAATAGGTTAGTTTGGGAGCCACCACTCCTGAGCTGTGGTTTCCCTTACCAAGTCAGACTCTTTGGAAAAACCCTGAAACCAAGGGGGCCTGCACGCTGCATTCATGGAGAAGGACAGAAAGCCTGGATTGTGTGTGTGCTCACTGGGCTCCCTCATCGACACACTGTCTCTTGCCAGCCTTTGCAATTGCCTTCCTTTGGTTTTCTGCCATTTTTTCCTACTTTTGCTGAGCCTGAGTCTGAGGCTTTCACTGCTCAAACTGCCCTTCCAGGTTGTATTTAACAGGGCTTAACAAGCACCACGAGGCTGGGCGCGGTGGCTCTCTCCTGTCATGTTAACATATTGGGATCCCTTGAAGCCAGGCCAGGCAGCATGGTAAGACTCTCTTGTTCCTGGACCAAACTGAGGGTTGGGGTGTTATTTCTCATGGCTCAATAACAAGAGGCAGATAAACTAGAGAGGAAGAGAGTTTTTACTTCTGCAACCGGTTACAGGGAGAAGGCCTGGAAATTGTCACCAGACCAACTCAAAATTACAAAGTTTTCCAGCGCTTCTAAACTATATGTCTATGTGTAAGTGTGCATTCATCTAAAGACATAAGTGATTAATTTCTTTTAATCTGTAAGGTCTGAGTCTTGAAAGCCTTCCTCTGGAGCCTCAGTAAATTTACTTAATCTAAATGGGTCCAGGTGCTGAGGTGATTCTCTTATCTTGTCTCCAGCTAAATCACAGATGTTTTCGGAGTTCCTTCACACCCCAACAAACTTGTCTGTGGAATCCTGGGGAGCTTCTTCAGACCCCCAATAAAACTTGTTTAACCATAAATGGGTCCTGTTAAGAATTCCTTCATTATTTTATCATGCTTTAAGGCGCAAGAAAGGCCTAGGAAAACTTTTTTTTTTTTTTTTTTTTTTTTTTTTTTTTTTTTTTTGTAGAGACGGGGTTTCTCCATATTGGTCAGGCTGGTCTCAAACTCCCAACCTCCGGTGATCCGCCCGCCTCGGCCTCCCAAAGTGCTGGGATTACAGGCGTGAGCCATTGTGCCAGGCCGGCAAAACTCTTGCTGGGCTTTTGTTACATCCTAGCCTTTGTATAAGGGTTTTAATATTTAACTTAAGCGTTCAGTAGTACTGAAATAGTTGTTATGGAGGCCTGCATTAGTGACATCTGGCCTGCCAGACACTGTCTCTACAGAAAAATTTAAAAGAGTGCCACCATTGTGATGGGTCTCTGAGTGCACCTGTGGTCTTCCCAGCGCTCTGCTAGGTAGTTATTTCTGAAATCGTGGTTCTTTTATATATAGTTAATGTGGACATCGATACATATATTTATATGTATATGATAACTTTCGTATGTTTACATTTCCCAAACCATTGGCTGGGTCTGCCTGCTTCTGATGGGCTCTTCTGCCCCTCTCAGATGCCCCTTTCCTTCTGGGAAAATGGCCATATTTTTTCCTTACTCAATTTAACAGCTATTTGTGGCAGCTCACTATGAATAAGGCCTATATCTCTAAGGCCCTTCAGGTGAGTTAAGAATAATGAAGCTCTGCCCTCAGGAGTTTATAATTGAATAGGGGAAAGCAGAAAAAACACAAATGACATCAGCAATCATGCTTATTCAGCACCTGCTCTGTGCTTGCTGCTTTAACATTTCCTTTAATCCTTGTATGCCTTGCAAGACAGGGGTACCATTCCTCATTTTACAGCTTGTTGAGCAACTTCTTTAAGGTTGCACTGCTTGTAAGTGACCACATTGGGATTTGAACCTGGGACTCTGTCTTCCAAAGTCCATGAGCTTCCCTACTGCAGTGGGAGGCCTCTCAGTGCAGATAGCAAAAGGCAAATGCCATAAAATGATGAGGGGCTCCCAGAGGGGGTGGATCTGGAAAGAATGTATAAACACATTTCCAGAAGGTCCTCTGAGCAGCAGATGCCAAGATGGAATTAGATGTGCAAGAGACTGATTGAGGGATAGGCTTGTGAAGGATAATGGAGAAAAGGCAGGAGAAGGCTCCCACTGCAACACAGGAAGGAGGGGAGGTACAGTGGGAAGAGCCTCAGATGGCAACACAGTTCTAAGAAGAAAGTTCAGCCAGGACAAAGGGTCATTCACAAGCCAAAGCCGCCTGTTACAGGAGTCCTGGGTTTTGCAGGGATGGCCCTGCATGAGTGCAGGTCTTTGGCAGGGAGCAGCCTGCCTGGCATCAGTAGGTCCAGAGCCCAGCAGCTGCAGCAGTCAGCCCTCTGCTCCTCACAACAGCAGATCTGAACAGCACCTTTCTATGGTTGCCACGATGGGCCTGGAAGAACTGGTTACATTTCAGAGTGGGAATTATTATTATTTTTTTTTTGAGATGGAGTTTTGCTCTTGTTGCCCAGGCTGGAGTGCAATGGCACGATCTCAGCTCACTGCAACCTCCACCTCCCGAGTTCAAGCGAGTCTCCTGCTTCAGCCTCCCAAGTAGGTAGGATTACAGACAAGTGCCACCACACCTGGCTAATTTTGTATTTTTAGTAGAGATGGAGTTTCTCCATGTTGGTCAAGCTGGTCTCAAATTCTCGACCTCAGGTGATCCACCCACCTTGGCCTCCCAAAGTGATGGGATTACAGGCATGAGCCACCATGCCTGGCCAGGAATTAATGCAGCATACCTTTTTAGTCTCTCAAGATCCTTCTCGAAAAAACTGGGGCCACACTGCATTCTCTGAGACTTATTCTGCCCAACAATGGGGCTCTGAGAAGTTCCATTTACAGAAATGGGTCAATCTTGGTTTAATGCAGTTTCCCCAACCTATATGATAACAGAGCTCTTTCTGTATATGTAAATGCTGTTAATGCCATGTATAATTATTCAACAAAGCTGTGCTGGCTTAGAAAGTTAAGTTTAGGCCATGCCGTGGAGAGCTTTAACCTGTGGTTACCTGGTATATGGGTTGCTTCATGGAGAGGTTCTGCAGAAGGGAGTCATGTACTCAGAGCTGTGTTCATCTCACAGTGGGGTGTAGTGGGGATTGGAGCAAGAGGGTGACGCTCAAAGTCATGGCTGACCAGTCCTTACAGCCATAACTAGCCCTGACACCGCCCTAGTTTCCAGACATAGGATGTGACTCACTTGAAATCCAATTGCTTTACTTCCCACCAAAGCTCTAGGAGAACTCAAATTGGTGGAAGACATGGTGGGTCACCCAGTATCAAACTGACCAAAACTCCTACAGTCAGAAATAATGGCCCTTTGTCCCTCTGGCCTCCTCATCCGCTTCCCTCTGTACTGAGTGTCCAGGCGGCTGCCAGCCAAATTGCCCGTGTGACTTTCCCAGGCTTCAGAACTCTCCCTTGCCCTCCTTCCGCTGCCTCCCACACTGCTCCCAGAGGCACAGGGCAGCCACACAGTAGATTCAGACAGCCGTGGGATGTGACTCACAAGACATTCTCAGTGGGGACCCAGTGAAAGGTTTGTGGAGAAGCCCCCTCCCTGCTGCCCAATTTAGCCTCATTGTGGAAGATCCTGTCCTCACCATAAATTTAAAAGAAAAAAATTTTGAAGGCAACTCTCTCTGTTAATGGATGCAAGCCATGACTGGAATAGTCCAAAGCAGAGGACTCTTTAAATGTTCTGTAAATATTATTAGTCACCCTCCATGGGGAAGGCTTTGACAATGAGGAGGCAATATAAGCGGTGGCTAAGAGTATGCTCCTCACACTCAGAGAGAGCTGACTTAGATTCTGTCTCCAGCTCTTGAAGAACCAGCTACGCATCCCAAGCCCTGTGCACCTCCGTAAGCTTGTGTTTCAAGCTTAATGGTACCTGTCTCATAGGGTTGTTTTGAGAATTAAATAAAGCACATGAAGTGTTTGGAGCAATGCCTGGAACAAAGGAAGTGCCTGATACGTGTTAGCCATGACTACTTCGATTGCGTTTACTTTTCAAGACTAGCGTCATCATTATTAGATATTTGGTGGGTGGTGGGGATAAAGATGAGTAAGAAACAATTCTCAGGCCAGGCGCAGTGGCTCACACCTGTGATCCCAGCACTTTGGGAGGCCGAGGAGGGTAGATGATGAGGTCAGGAGATTGAGACCAGCCTGGCTAACATGGTGAAACCCCATCTCTACTAAAAATACAAAAAATTAGCCGGGCGCTTATAGTCCCAGCTACTCGGGAGGCTCAGGCAGGAGAATCGTTTGAACGCAGGAGGTGGAGGTTGCAGTGAGCCGAGATTGTGCCACTGCACTCCAGCATTGGTGTTATTATTAACATAAAAAAATATATTATTAACATAAAAAAAGTGGGCTGGGCATGGTGACTCATGACTGTAATCCCAGCATTTTGAGAGGCCGAGAGGCAGGACGATCACTTGAGCCCAGGAGTTCAAAATCGGTCTGGGCAAAAAAGAGAGATCCTGTCTCTACAGAAGAAAAATAGCCAGGTATGGTGGTGCACATGCCTATAGTCCCAGCTACTTGGAAGGCTAAAGTGGGAGGACTGCTTGAGCTGGGAGGTTAAGGCTGCAGTGAGATTGTGCCACTGCATTCCAGCCTGGGTAACAGAGCAAGACCTTGTTTTGAAAAAGAAAAGAGAAAAGAAACGAAAAGTAAATGGAAAGGAAAGGAAGAAAAGAGAAAATGTGTTAATCATGCTCACTCAGAGAGAAAGTTTAAAAAAGAGAAAATATGTAATAAATATTATAAGGTAGCAGATGCCACAGAATTTCAGAGGACATAAAATGACCTTGTAGCTAGTAAGACAAAAGAAAATTGTGGTGGGAGTATATTTGAGTTGGGCTTTACAAGGATTCAGAGAATTTAACTTAAAAAGGCATTCTAGGTACAGTGAGCATAAGCAATGGCAGTGAAAATAAACACACTGTGATTTGGGAACTGCACTGGTAGGATCATGGGTCCATCATCATTGTGTCAGGGACCTTATCCTATGAGTAAATGGGAGCCACTGAAGATCCTTGAGCAGGAGCCTCTGCATTTTCCTCACTACTGGGGCTAAGCATTCCCACAGAATGTGCTGAGCTTTTTTTTTTTTTTTTCAGATGGAGTTTCGCTCTTGGCTGGAGTGCAATGGCACGATCTTGGCTCACTGCAATCTCCACCTCCTGGGCTCAAGCGATTCTCCTGCCTCAGCCTCCAAAGCAGCTAGGATTACAGGTGCATACCACCAATCTCGGCTATTTTTTATATTTTTAGTAGAGACGGGGTTTCCCATGTTGACTGGGCTGGTCTTGAACTCCTGACCTCAGGTGATCCACCCACCTCAGCCTCCCAAAGTGCCGGGATTACAGGTGTGAGCCACTGCGCCCAGTATGTACTGAACTCTTTAAAGGAACAAAACAATGTTTCACCAGTGTTCCAACCAGAACGCTGAGCAAGACCACAGGTTACTGACTGGACAACAAATAGAAAAGCCTTTTTTTTTCTTTTTTTTTTTTTGAGACAGAGTCTCTGTCACTCAGGCTGGAGTGCAGTCGTGTGACCGCAGCTCACTGCAACCTTCGCCTCCTGGGCTCAGGCAACCCTCCTACCTCAGCCTCCCAAGTGGCTGGGAGCCCAGGTGCGTGCCACCACGCCCAGCTAATTTTTTTTGTATTTTTTGGTAGAGACAGTTCTGTCATGTTGCTCAGGCTGGCTTTGAACTCCTGAGCTCAAGTGATCTGCCTGCCTCAGCATCTCAAAGTTTTGGGATTGCAGGTGTGAGCCACTGTGCCTGGCTGGACGGTCCTTTTTTTTTTTTCCTCTTTGAGACAGTTTCGCTCTTGTTGCCCAGGCTGGAGTGCAATGGCGTGACCTCAGCTCACTGCAACCTCTGTCTCCTGGGCTCAAGCGATTCTCCTGCCTCAGCCTCCCATGTAGCTGAGATTACAGGCAGGCACCACCATGCCCAGCTATTTTTTGTGTTTTTAGTAGAGACGGGGTTTCACTATGTTGGTCAGGCTGGTCTCGAACTCCTGACCTCAGATGATCCGCCCACCTTGGCCTCCCAAAGTAATGGAATTATAGGTGTAAGCCACTGTGCCCAGATGAAAAGTCCTTTTATATCAAAGTTTATACCAACTCTGAATGGTTAAACTGGGATATCAGTTGAGAGGAGCTGCATGAAGCTTGTACTTAATTTGTATCCTGACTGTTGAGCTATACTGCACTATCTGCTTTAATCATCACATTGTAAAGACTAAATCGGGTGGATCAACGCTGAATGTGATCTGGAAAGCTGTAGAATGCTCCTCCTTTCCCCTAGTCACTCCTGGGATTTGAAAGACAGTCTAGATCAGTGGTTTTCATGCTTTAATGTAGTTAATAACGGCAGCCCACGGTTGTATATCCAAAACCAGGCACACTGTCCTTTATGCATAATTTAATGGATTTTCACAGGACTTTTGAGCCCATTGAACCCTAGCATGCCCCTCACCTCTGGTCATTGGCCCTAACTCTCCAAAATATAAGTTTGTCTGTTCATATGTGCTCTTCTTAATTTTTTTTTTTTTTTTTTTTTTTTTTGAGATGGAGTTTTGCTCTTGTTGCCCAGGCTAAAGTGCAATGGTGCGATCTCGGCTCACTGCAACCTCTGCTTCCCAGTTCAACGATTCTCCTGCCTCAGCCTCCCGAGTAGCTGGAATTACAGGCTTGCACCACTGTGTCCAGCTAATTTTCTGTATTTTTACTAGAGACAGGATTTTGTCATGTTGGTCAGGTTGGTCTCGAACTCCCTACCTCCGGTGATCACCTACCTCAGCCTTCCAAAGTGCTGGGATTACAGGGGTGAGCCATTGTGCCTGGCCGGCTCTTCCTAGTTTTATCCCAGTCCTGTCTGCACTTCCTTCTCCTTGATTTGAACTTCCACTGCTGTCCTCCTCACCCCATCCCATTGTGCCCTCTAGAAGCCTGTTCTGTTGTTAACAAACTGCCCTAAGTTCTCAGCTGCACCACTGAATGCTCTTTCACTCTCACCTTTCCCTATGGATACTGGAGCCTGAGGAAGACAGGTCTTCAGATGGAGAGGAACTACTGTGCTCAGGGAACTACACCCGAGGAGCCTCATGCTGCTACGGTGAAGGCCGGGGATTTGGGGGAGCTTTTGGCGGGGTGAGTATATTTTGCATGTGGGAGGAATGAAAGTAAATGGCACCATGGCGTAGGCTGTGAGGATTTAAAGAATATCCACAAATTGACACTCCTTTCAAAAGATAGGCTGTGGAGATTTAAAGAATATCCACAAATTTTTTGACACTACTTTCAAAAGACAGACTCTAATTTCCCTCCCCTTGAGTGTGGTCTGGTCTTACTAACTCACTTCTAACAAATAGAATAAGGCAGAAATGATAGTGTGATTTCTGAGCCTGGATCATATAAGACATTGTGGCTTCAGTGTCTCCCCTGGATCACTTGCTCTGAGAGAAGCCAGCAGCCATGTCACAAGGACACCCAAGCAGCCACAAGGAGAAGCTCACACGGCAAGGAACTGAGGCCTCCTGCCAAAAGCCACACGAGGGCGCCATCCTGAAAGCAGGTCCTGGAGTGCCGTTAACCCTTCAGATCATTGCAACCCCAGCCTCAACATCTCAACTGCAACCCCCTGAGGGGCTCTGAGTCAGAACCACCTAGATATGCCAGTCCCTAATTTTTGGCCACAGAAACTTTCAGATACTAAAATGCTTGTTTACCTATATAACAAACCTGCATGTCCTGCACATGTACCCTGGAATTTAAAATAAAATAAAATTTAAAAATATCACAGGCCCGGCACAGTGGCTCACGCCTGCAATCCCAGCACTTTGGGAGGCTGAGGTAGGAGAATCACCTGAGGTCAGGAGTTTGAGACCAGCCTGGCCAACATGGTGAAACCCCATCTCTACTAAAAATACAAAAATTAGCCAGGCATGGTGGTGGCACGCCTGTAATCCCAGCTACTTGGGAGGCTGAGGCAGGAGAATCACTTAAACCCAGGAGGTGGAGGTTGCAGTGAGTGGAGACCACGCCACTGCACTCCAGCCTGGGCAACAAGAGCAAAACTTTGTTTCAAAAAAAAAAAAAGAAAGAAAGAAAGAAAGAAAGTTTATTTTGCCAAGGATGAGGACACTTACCTGTGACATAGCCTCAGGAGGTCCTGATGACATGTGCCCAAGATGGTCAGAGCACAGCTTGGTTTTATACATTTTAGGGAGACAGGAAGACATCAATCAACATATGTAAAATGAACATTGGTTTGGTCTGGAAAGGCAGGACAACTTGAAGTGGGGAAGAGGCTTCCAGGTCACAGGTAGGTGAGAGACAAATGGTTGCATTTTCTGATTAGCCTTTCCAAAGGAGGCAATTAGATACCCATTTATCTCAGTGAGCGGAAGGATGACTTTGAATAGAATGGGAGGCAGGTTTGCCACAAGCAGTTCCCAGCTTGAATTTTCCCTTTAGCTTAATGATCTTGGGGGCCCAAGATATTTTCCTTTCACAGGATGAAGGTTGGGCAGATTTGTTAGCAGCTCCTTCTAAGACTGGTGGTTTTGTAAACTTAGGGTTCCTTAGCTGTGACATCAATGCATGGTGTGCACAGCATCCACCCAAGCTGCTCTGCATGACCCCTGTGGGATGAAGAGGACAAGGGGAACCGAGGCAAACATGAAGCTTACACTGCCTGCTGTGCCACAAAGAAGAAGAGTCTTTTGTCCTTGACCCATATGTCTCATGTCTGCTCCCAGCATCTGTGAGCCTCTGAAACTATGGCAGGCTAACTTGCTAGCTGCAAGTAGGGTAAAATTTTAGATCCTTCCCTGTTCTTGACACCTTTACACACACTTGACTATAAGTGTCTTGAGAGTAGGGACTGTGTCTCAATGGACTTTGCTTACCCTGTAGATGACAGAAAGTAGTGCTTGTGGTAGGTATTAACTACCTACTAATGCAGCTTTGGTCTAAAGGACTTTGGATGTAAGCACTCAGTTTATTTACTGAATCCAGCTCTTGAAAAAATTGCCACGACTCCTTATTTAGCCACAGATCTTCTTCCGCGGTCATTAGATATTGTACATTCCTTGGGTTTGCAGAAGGTGAAGCCTCAGAGAAAGTGAAGTTCTGGGGGCTAAAAATTGCTACAGATAATTCGCACTGTGAATAAGCCCTACTGCAGATAGTGGAGGTGACTAATTTATCAGACTGGGTATTTCAGGGAGGTAGTGTACTGTGGTGCAGTTAGAATGGAAATGCCGGTCTTTGTTATTAGCCTCACAATAACATCAAATATACCACACCATTTCCCAGAAGAGTCAGGATGACTGCAAACAGACCTGTCTGGGCTCGAATGAAGGAATGAATGAGAGCTTCTGGTGCCTGATCTCTTAGAAGTAAATTCTGCTAATAAGTAAGCCCAGTCATGACCCTTTTGCAACATGAGTAAGCCCAGTCATGACCAGGCAAGACTGCTGGCTGGGCTTGCTCATGGGAGGGAAACCTTCCGGGCTGCAGCTTGAATCTGGGTTTTGAAGTGGAAGCTCATCTAGCCATCCTTTTCTGGTTTAGGAGGAGGGTAAAAAGAATCTTGAGAGCATTTGAGCAGACGTAGCTTTCAGAGGCAGACAAAGTCAAGGGGGAAATGCTTTGCTCACAGTCTATGGCTGATGGCTATTAAAGATCATTTCATTTGTCATTTTTTTTCTCTTTTTTTTTTTTTTAAGACAGGGTTTCACCATGTTGGCCAAACTGGTCTTGAACACCTGACCTCAGGTGATCCACCCGCCTCGGCCTCCCAAAGTGCTGAGATTACAGGCATGCTGAGCCACCACACCTGGCCCATCTGTCATTTTATAGATTAAAAAACTGTAGGCTAGCAGTGAAGTTGTCATGTGGAAAAAAAAAGAGAAAAAAACAGGTATACTGGCTAAATTACTAAGATAGGTGATTGCTTTAGGAGTTCCAATTGAACCCATTTCTATTTCATTAGACTGCTCATTTTATCTTCTTCCTTTGGCTCTGTTAAAAGAGAAAAATTACAACGAATTTAGTTTAAACATCTTAACTGGCTTTTAATTCCAATTCTACAATTGGGCAATGCTTCATTCTGTAAAATGGAATGAGTGTTCCAATGAGAAGATGAGTGTTCCAATGAGAAGATGAATGTTCCAATGAGAAGCGGAATTTGGTTTTACAGTTACAGACAGAAAAGGGCCCAGGAAAGCAGAAACAAAAAGTGGATTGGTTGGTACAAAGTTACTTTTCTTGTAAAAGTTAAAGAACAGGGGACTTCTTCATGCCAGCTAAAACTGGCTTGCTTGGGGATTTTTGAGACAGGGTCTCTCTCTAGTGCCCAGGCTAGAGTGCAGTAGAGGCACGATCTAGGCTTACTACAGCCTCAACCTCCCAGGCTCAAGCGATCCTCCCTCCTCAGCCTCCCAAGTAGCTGGGACTACAGGCGCCGGCCACCACGCCTGGCTAATTTTTTCTTTTCTTTTTTCTTTTTGGTAGAGATAGGGTATCACTATGCCTAGGCTGGTCTGGAACTCCTGAGCTCAGGCGATCCGCCCACCTGGGCATCCCAAAGTGCTGGTATTACAGATGTGAGCCACCGCGCTCAGCCTGTTTGGGGATATGGCTAGCATCTCTCTCTCTCCTGATTTCTTGGAAGGTCAGATAAAGATCTTAGCTTTGGCGTGATGGTGTGGAAACTTCAGCATGAATAATTCCATTTTGGTTTGGGTTGAGCCTAATGCAGGAGCTCAGTCTAAACTAATGACCTCCTCTACATTTTATCTAACAAGCTCTGACACCCTTCCTGCACACCCGGGGAACTTGGGTACAGCATTCTAACGCCTGCTCAGCATGATTCCACATTTTCTCCAGTCCCATAATCCAGAGGAGGTTGGGCCTGGAGCAGGCTTGCCTCGCCAAGTTCCGGCTCCGTGCATGTGTGAAGCAGTGCCATGCCCGAGTGGGGAGGAGCCACGGAAGAGAAAGCCTAAGGCCAAGTGAAAAGGGGTGGGGCACGCTGGGACCCGCTCACCTCTCAGGCACACAGCCCAGCCCAGCAAGGCAGTCACACCAAGGCGGGAAACCAGGGCCGAAGGGCGCGAGGGGCTGGAGGTGGCGCCCCTGTGCCCCACTCGTTCTGCCAGGGCTGGGAGAGAAGCGGTCTATCAGAAGCGCTGGCTGCGCTAGCTTAGGATGGACGTGGGTAACGCTCAGCTGTCTCCCCGCAGGCGCCCTATGCGGGGGTTTGTTTCTGGGGGGACCCGCACCAGCACAGAGAGAGAGAGAGATGGAGGGATGTACGTGAGCCCGGTGGGGTGCCACAGCGCCCTGTCGCGCCCCGTCGCGCCCCGTCGCCCTCGTCGGACACGCGCCGACGCCCCGCCCTGTCCGTGACGCGCCGCGCGGGGCCTCCGCCCCATCTCCCTCCCGCGCGGGCCCCAGCGATCTGCCTCTGCCGTGGCCGGCCCCGTCGCCTCTGAGGCTACCCTGATAGCTGCCTGATCCAAGGCCCAGTAGCGTCTGCTTTCCTGACCCCCGCCGACGGACAGAGGCAGCCCACCTTCAGGACCGGTGAGCTCTCGGTCCACGTGGCCGCTCCGGAGCAGGTTGGAGTGGGCAGCGGGCGGCGCTGCGGGGACAGGCGCGGCGGACAGCCCCGGGGGCAGCGGCGGGGTCCTGGCTGGGAGAGGAAGGGGTTGCGGCGGGTGGAACGGTGTCTCCTTCACTTCGCCCTCCAGCCGCTGCAGCTGCAGCTGGACCGCGAGCGTGCCGAGCGGCTTCAGCAGCTAGCGGAGCGGTGGCGGCGGCCCCTCTCAGGAGACCACCAGGTACCGCCGCGCCCGCCTCACGCGGACCCAGGGGCCTACGCCCCGGCCGCCAAGCAGGAGGCCTGCACCGGACTCCGGGTCGGCCCTGGCTCCCTAAGATGGCCGCGCTGCCCCGCGGTCCCTCGCCCCTCTCTGTGCGGGACCTCCTTTTGGCCCTTTGACCCCAGCTGACCGCACTTCTTGTCCCTCCCGCAGATCCCCTCTTCCCGCGGCTTCGCCATGGCTACCCACGGACAGACTTGCGCGCGGCGTAAGTAGAGCGGGGATCTCTACGGGATGGGGCGGCGGTGGACGGGGAGTCGAAGCCTGTCGACCAGAAACCCTCAGTTTGTTTCCCCTCGTTTTTCGAAGAACTTAGAAATTCGGCTGGTTTTGGTGGTCGCGCCACCGTCTGACCGCCTCTGCGGGGGAGGGGCTGGGCTGCTGGATTTCAAATAGGGGAACAAGGCCCGGGGAGTGGGTCTGTGGCCGCATGGACTTTCAGCTTTTGTACATGCCTTTGACGTACAGATGTAAAAAATTACTTAATTGGAGATTCCATCTTAGGAGGATCGGATTAGTCACTTTTCTAGAGGAAGTAGCAGTCCTTCTTGTGAGAGCACAAGGTCATTACTTGTGTTCCTAAGGGCGTGGACGTGCTTTGTGGAATGAATGAGCGGGTGTAACGAGCTCAGATTGCTTGCCCTTAAGCAGCACAGCCTTGGCTAAGGACTTGAGAGTCATATTAGTAAGTTTGAAACGCTATTTGATACTTAGTTGATATAGACACGAGTGAAACACAGATGGCAGTATTTTTTCCAAGTTTCAGTATTTAAATTCCCAGAGCATTAAGTTCTCTTCCCACTCCAGGATGTTGGTTTTCACCTCAGCGAAGATATTAAAGGATGTATCAGGGGAAGGGGCATAGTGTTAAGTTTTGATTTTATCTCATTAAGTTAAATCAGCTCATCTCAGTGAATTTTGGCAGATACATGCATATCCATACGCACAAACACTTGTTTGGTTCTTTGTACCTGTCCAGTCCTAGGAAGTGAGGCTGTGGGTACTCTAAATTTAGCAATAGGCTGTTTTTCTAGTTTGGAACTAATTTCCCAAGTTTGTATAACCATGGTTATCTATTTTAGAAATAATTTGTTGGTAGTATCTCCTTCATGGGTTGTTAGTTTTATTGTAGCTACTGTCTGCATAAAAAACATAATTCCAACAAATGAGATTGCTCGAATTTAAAGATCAGCAGTGATAATACTCTAGTTCTTGGATAGAAGATGGGAGAATAGAGACATTAACACTGGAATTTTTTTTCTACCAGCTATGTGTATTCCTCCACCATATGCTGACCTTGGCAAAGCTGCCAGAGATATTTTCAACAAAGGATTTGGTAAGAACTTTATTTTTAAAACGTTTTAGATAAGAGTGAAAATTTATGTTTGGATTTCTTAGGGAAATCAGATGAATCGTTGCAAATTGTTAATATCTTGCTGCTTTAAATTTGGACTTACTTATTTTTTTGAGACAGGGTCTCCCACTGTTGCCCAGGCTGGCTGAGTGGCATCATCATAACTCACTGCAGCCTGGGCTCAAGCGATCGTCTTATCTCAGCCTCCCAAGTCCCATGTAGCTGGGACTACAGGCATGCTCTGCCACACCTGGCTAATTTTTTAAATTTTTTGTAGAGGTGGGGTCTCACTGTGTTACCCAGTAAAAAAGTGGCCTCTCAAAGCCTGCTGGGATTACATTACAGGCATGAGCCGCTGTGCCCAGCGTTGTATTAATTATTCTGTTAGATACTTAAGATACTTAAACTTCTGTGAAAATAGTTCTTTTACAGTCCATTGCCCCCTTCCCCAATTTCCCAACATTTTTTAAAACTATAGTTAGAGGATTTTAACTTTTAAGAAAATGTGGCTTGTTCTTTAAATTTTTTCAATTACAGCTTAGGCCTTGGTTGACTAGAGTTGTAATTGATTACTGTTTTGCTTTTGTGGTGAGTCCTAATACTTTCTAGAATTCTGAGCTTTTTCAGGTGAATTTGAATTTTCTTAAAGATTGTTCCACACCCTTCCCCACCTTTAGATTATTGTAGATACCCCATTGGCATAAATGTCCTAAATGTCTGTATTACAAGTTTTTTTGTTTTTGTTTTTTGAGACAGAGTCTCGCTCTTTCCCTGGCTGGGGTGCAGTGATGGTATTTCGCCTCACTGCAGCCTCCACCTCCTGGGTTCCAGCGATTCTCCTGCCTCATCCTCCCAGGTAACTGGGATTACAGGCACATGCCATCATGCCTGGCTAATTTTTTTTGTATCTTTAGTAGAGATGATGTTCCACCATGTTGGCCAAGCTGATCTCGAACTCCTGACCTCAGATGATCCTCCGGCTGTGGCCTCCCAAAGTGCTGGGACTATAGGCATGAGCCACCACACCTGGCTGTATATTAACACGTTTTTATCCACCTCTGAATATGTGGAATTTTTTTTTAATGTATTGTCAACAATTGCTATGCATCTTTCATACGAAAGAATCATTTTGTTATCTTTTGCTCTCTACTCGTTGAAGGTTTTGGGTTGGTGAAACTGGATGTGAAAACAAAGTCTTGCAGTGGCGTGGTGAGTGTTACTATGAAATAAGTTCTGTTGAACCTTTATGATTTTTCAATTTGTAAAACAGTCATGACTGAAAGATATCGACCTGTTTTGTCTTAAAGAAGTGGTAGAAGTTAACTTTGTTTTAAGAGATTTGCGGCCAGGTGTGGTGGCTCACGCCTGTAATCCCAGCACTTTGGGAGGCTGAGGCAGGTGGATCACCTGAGGTCAGTCAGGAGTTCGAGACTAGCCTGGCCAAGATGGTGAAAACCCATCTCTACTAAAAATAAAAAAATTAGCCGGGTGTGGTAGTGCACACCTGTAATCCCAGCTACTTGGGAGGCTGAGACAGGAGAATTGCTTGAACACAGGAGGCAGAGGTTGCAGTGAGCTGAGATCTCGCCATTGCTCTCCAGCCTGGGCGATAGAGTGAGACTGTGTTCTCCAGAAAAAAAAAAAAAAAGTATTTGCATGTAACCTGATTTATTTTGGCTTTGGATGTGATTTCTGATTTTCTTGTGGTCTTTTGTCATATTACGTATGCACGAGGAACTTGGGAAAAACAGGTCAGGTGATACTTTTTACTCAGTAAGATTACACATTTGAAGGCAGAGAACCTATTACACATTTTTTGTAACTCTTTGTCAATGCTTGTCCAAGTTATGGGCATAAAAATATCAGTAACTCAAATTGAATATACTAATCATTTATATAATGTCCATTTTCTATCAGTTCTCCCTGGAAGGTTTTCGCACGTATTTTGTGAGTTTAGGGAGTCCTGATCTGAATTTTATTTTTCTCTTGAGATGGAGTCTTGCTCTGTCACCCAGGCTGGAGTGCAGTAATGTGATCTTGGCTCACTACGGCCTCCGCCTCATGAGTTCATGTGATTCTCCTGCCTTAGTCTCCTAGTAGTTGTGATTATAGGTGCCTGCCACCATGCCTGACTGATTTTTGTATTTTTAGTAGAGCTGGGGGTTTCACCATGTTGGCTAGGCTGGTCTTGATCTCCTGACCTCGGGTGATCCACTCACCTCAGCCTCACAAAGTGCTGGGATTACAGGTGTGAGCCACTGTGCCCAGCCAAGAATATTGTTTAAAGAGAATAGTTTGGTATTTGAATGTCTTGATAGCTCAGTGAACTCTTACAAAGGGGATAGAGTAAAATTTAATTTTTGATACAGGGTCTCGCTCTGTTGCCGAGGCTGGAGTGGAGTGAGTGCAGTGGCACGATCTCACTGCAGCCTTGACTCGTGGGTTCAGGCAGTCTTCCCACTTCAGCCTCCCAAGCAGCTGGGAGTACAGGCCTTATCCATCATGTCCAGCTATTTTTGGTAGTTTTTTTAGAGATGACGTTTTGCCATGTTGCCCAAGGTGATCCACCCGCCTTGGCCTCCCGAAGTGCTGGAATTATATATGTGAGCCACCACACCCAGCTAGTAAAATTTTAACTTTGTGCAATTTTTTTTTACTCTAAAAATTTTTGTTTTGAGATTATTTTGGGGGTGGGTATAAGTGTGTGCATATGAGAATACGATAGGTTATTTTGATATATGTATATATATATTGACATATTTTCGATGTAGTGCATATAACTGGTATTTATTTAAACTAATGTTGTAGTTCCTTTTTTTTCCACGAGATACAGTCTTTCTCTGTCTCCCAGGGTGGAGTGCAGTGGAGCAACCTCAGCTCACGGCAACCTCCACCTCCCAGGTTGAAGTGATTCTCCTGGCTCAGCCTCCCAAGTAACTGGGATTGCAGGTGCACGCCACCATGCCTAGCTAAGTTTTGTATTTTTAGTAGAAACAGCGTTTCACCATGTTGGCCAGGCTGGTCTCGAACTCCTCACCTCAAGTGATCCCAAAGTACTGGGATTAGAAGGCTTGAGCCACAGCGCTTGGCCTATAGTTGCTTAAAAGCCTAGACCTGTTGGATTTATGGGGTTTTTATATTGATCATATCCGTCACTTGGTTTCTTTGCTCTGAAAGAAAGCCTAAGTGGTTAGTTATGATTGGATGACTTATTTGGCCAAGTTAACAGGTTACAGAGCAGTGATTTAGTGTGTTTTTTAATGTTTGCATTGTTAGTCTATTGAGGGCCCTAGTTGTATTTGTTTAAACACAAAAGGCCTTCTGAAAAAGACTCAATCCTTGTGTTTAAAAAGCTTACTTTCGCTTGGCCTGGTGGCTCATGCCTGTAATCCAAGCACTTTGGAGGATCACCTGAGGTCGGGAGTTCAAGACCAGCCTGACAAACATGGTGAAACCCCGTCTTTTAATAAATTAAAAAAAAAAAAAAAAAAGCTTACTTTCTAGTTGGAGAGACAAATTGAGAAGACTGAGGTAATTATATCAAATACTAGATTGTTTGATAAACCAAATCTTTGTTGGAAAGGAATAGATTATTGTTTAAAAGGTTAGGGAGAGTTGTATGGGAGTAGGTTTAAGAGCATGAAGGATGTGTAGGGGCTGGATTAGATATAGCATGTTTTTGTTCACATTTAATACATGTAATTGAAAAACCAAGGTATTGATCCTGTAGTATGAACCTGGTCCTAGATAAGTTTCATTAATACCTGGCTCTGTTTTCTTACTTGAACTGCAGAGCTACTGAGGCCACCCCAGAATGTAGAAACCAAAATGTCTGGTGGAGGAGTAAAGGGATGAGCTGTAATCTGGCCCAACGCTGGTCCCACAGGGTGGTGTTGGCTTTGTTACTTGAGGCTTCCTTGGTATGTGTATGTAGGCTTGTTCTTGATTTGTGGACTGATGGATGGCAGTGGATGGGGGCCCAAGAGTCATTAATGTCATTCAGGATTAAAAATAGCTATTCACACATTACTCATTCAAACATCTGCTAGAAGAACCTGTTCCATATATCGTTTTAATAATGCTTTCCATTTGTGTAGAGCATATGAAAATGTTCAAAGCTTTTACAGTGTCAATTCAGTTTAATCATCCATAGGTAGGCTTTGTAATTATAGTTGCGGAAACAGACCCAAAAAAGTTAAGTAAGTTACGGTTGCTCATTCCTGTAATCCTAGCACTTTGGGAGGTCAAGGCAGGAGGGTCACTTGAGCCCAGGAGTTCTGAGACTAACCTGGGCAACAAAGCGAGACCCCATGTCTACAAAAAAATTTAAAAATTAGCTGGGCTTCGTGGTGGGCACCTGAAGTCCCAGCTACTTGGGAGGCTGAGATGGCAGGATCACTTGAGCCCAGGAGTTTGAGGCTGCAGTGAGCTGTGACTGTGGCACTGTACTCCAACCTGGGTGACAGAGTGAGACCCTGTCTCCAAAAAAAACAGTTGGCTGAGCATGATGGCTCACACCTGTAATCCCAGTACTTTGGGAGGCCAAGGTGGGTGGATCTCCTGAGGTCAGTAGTTTGAGACCAGCCTGGCCAACATGGTGAAATCCTGTCTCTACTAAAAATACAAAAATTAGCTGGGCTTGGTGGTGGGTACCTGTAATCTCAGCTACTTGGGAGGCTGAGGCAGGAGAATCACTTGAACCTGGTAGGCAGAGGTTGCAGTGAGCTGAGCTTGTGCTGCTGCATTCCAGCCTGGGTGACAGAGTGAGACTTGGTCTCAAAAGGAAAAAAAAAAGATGTAGAGTTGGCTGGGCACAGTGGCTCATGCCTGTAATGCCAGCACTTTGGGAAGCTGAGGTGGGTGGATCACCTGAGGTCAGGGGTTCGAGACCATCCTGGCCAACATGGTGAAACCCCGTCTCTATTAAAAATACAAAAATTAGCTGAGCATGGGGGTGCATGTCTGTAATCCCAGCTACTCTGGAGGCTGAGGCAGAAGAATGGCTTGAACCAAGGAGTTGGAGATTGCAGTGAGCCAAGATTGCACCACTGCACTCCAGCCTGGCAACAGAGCGAAACTCCATCTCAAAAAAATAAAGATGTACAGTTTGCTCACTTGAGAATTAGCTACAGGTTAACTTGTGATTGATTGGAAACGTCAGCTGTATGTAAAGTGGCAGTCAGTTGCTCAAAGGCTTGTCACTCTTGTATGTGCTTGGAGAGTAGCACAGTGCAGAGGAATATGAGTTTTCAGAAAGCTAGAAAAAGGATTCATGAATTTACCACATGTTTCACTGAGTTTTTTTTTTGTGTGTAAGTTAGGCAGTGATGAATTCTAGGCTTCTGAGAATGTTCATGAAGTTATTGATTGTCTTGTTAGGAATTCTCAACGTCTGGCTCATCTAATACAGACACTGGTAAAGTTACTGGGACCTTGGAGACCAAATATAAGTGGTGTGAGTATGGTCTGACTTTCACAGAAAAATGGAACACTGATAACACTCTGGGAACAGAAATCGCAATTGAAGACCAGGTAATATTTTGAAAATGTGTTTTAGTATTAATTCTTATTTTTGTATTTCAAAAAATAACAATGCAGAAAACAAATTACTTTTCTTTCAAAATAGATTTGTCAAGGTTTGAAACTGACATTTGATACTACCTTCTCACCAAACACAGGGTAAGCACAGCCATTTTTATCTGCATTACATTTAAAAGCATTTCTTTTGTATATTTAGAAAAAGTGTACATTTACTGCTTTATAGCTTATTAAGCTACCTTGTGGTGGCGAAATCTCTGTATCTGTTTTTATTTATTTATTTGAGATGGAGTCTTGTTCTGTCACCCAGGCTGGAGTGCAGTGACACGATCTTGGCTCACTGCAGCCTTCGCCTCCCAGGATCAAGAGATCCTTGTGCCTCAGCCTCCCTGAATAGCTGGGACTACAGGCACTTGTCACCACGCCCAGCTAATTTTTGTATATTTAGGAGAGACGGGGTTTCACCATGTTGGCCAGGCTGGTGTGGAACTCCTGACCTCAGGTGATCCACCCACCTGGGCCTCCCAAAGTGCAGGGATTACAGGTATGAGCCACTGCACCCAGCTATTTATTTATTGTTTGTTTCTTTGTTTTTTTGAGATGAAGTCTCACTCTGTTGCCCAGGCTGGAGTGCAATGGTGCAATCTTGGCTCACTGCAACCTCTGCCTTCTGGGTTCAAGTGGTTCTCCTGTCTCAGCCTCACGAATAGCTGGGATTACAGGCTTGGGCTGCCACGCCTGGCTAATTTTTTTTTTTTTTAAATTTTTGGTAGAGGTGGGGTTTCAGTATGTTGGCCAGGCTGGTCTTGAACTCCTGACCTCAGGTTATCTGTCCACCTCAGCCTCCCAAAGTGCTGAGACTATAGGCGGGAGTCACCGATACACTGCTGGCCTGTATCTGCTTTTAGAATACGATGGTTGCTATCATTGGCTTGCCTTCAAATATTTGCCTCTCCCTTGTTGTACTAACTTGGGCAATTTACGTGTTTCTAACGGGCTTTTGTGACTGATTGTGAGTTCTGCAGTGCAGTCTTCCTAGATGATGGCTGTCCAGTTGCCTCATGTGTCCTTGATTTTAGTTCATTGAGCTCAGTTTTTACTCCCGGTTATTGTATTGCCGCTTTTTATTCCCTGGTCAAACTGCAGTTCATTTAAGTCTGTTTCGTGCTGTCTGTGCAGAAGTGTGTGTAAATTTTTCCCAGTGACATCAGTTTGTTCTTTTTCCAGAAAGAAAAGTGGTAAAATCAAGTCCTCTTACAAGAGGGAGTGTATAAACCTTGGTTGTGATGTTGACTTTGATTTTGCTGGACCTGCAATCCATGGTTCAGCTGTCTTTGGTTATGAAGGCTGGCTTGCTGGATACCAGATGACCTTTGACAGTGCCAAATCAAAGCTGACAAGGAATAACTTTGCAGTGGGCTACAGGACTGGGGACTTCCAGCTACACACTAATGTGTAAGTATTTCTTTTATAGGATATTGTGATGTAGGCCCTCAGGAAGATTTTGTTTTCTGTCATCTCTTATTGATCTGGGTGCACCCTAAAGGATCTCTCTTAACATTTGAAAACAAAATCATTCTTGGTCATTTCTAAAGTGCCTCTTCAAAACTTACAGTAAAAGAATGTTTGTCTGACTTTGGTGCTGAGAGAATAAATGTCATTTTATATGGGGTTTAATGTGCTCTGTATTTTTACAAGAGGCATTAGATATTGGCAGACTGCTACCAATTCCTTCATTTTACTTAATTATTATGTGTGGGGTGCTGACTTGGTAGGATTACCTAAAATGTATGGTGTTTTTTTTTTTGTTTTTTTTTTTTTCTTCGAGAGATGGAGTCTTGCTCTGTCTCCAGGCTGGAGTGCTGTGGTGTGTTTTCAGCTCACCGCAATCTCCACTTCCTGGGTTCAAGCAATTCTCCTGCCTCAGGCTCCCTAGTAGCTGGGACTACAGGCGCACACCACCATGCCCACCAGGCTGGTCTCGAACTCCTGACCTCCTGATCTGCCCACCCAAAGTCTCTCTTTTGTAGAGACAGGGTCTCTACAAAATCTCAAATTCCTGGCCTCAAGCGATCTTCCCACCTCAGCCTTCCAAAGTGTTGGGATTATATGGGGGAGCCACTGCATCCCACCTGGTGGTTTTACCTAGCCCAAACTAGATAGAGATATGGAAAGTACTTGAAATGTTTTTTTCCCATTGTAAAAATCCATTGGTAAATAACAGAAGCACAAAGAAGATCTACATTTCTCATAATCCTGCCATCTAGGTGTGTAATCTTCGTTAATGTGGTGGTGGTTCACCTTTTTATGTGTGTATGTATATGTACTTATATATAAAATACATAACTAAAAGGCTGTTTGAGAAACTCTTCCATGTTTAATATAGTGTGATAATTCGACTGGATGGCTGTTCTGTGGTTCATTTTACTAATCCCTGTATGGGTGTAGGTTGGGGAAAAAAACCCACTTGAGCTGTGTTTTTTCTTTTTCTTTATTTTTGAGCTGTGGTTTTTATTTAAATGTAATGGTACAAGCCTGTGCCTTAGACGTTATTACATTGTCTGTTCTAGATCTACTAATTTAAAATGTCTTATAGCAATGATGGGACAGAATTTGGAGGATCAATTTATCAGAAAGTATGTGAAGATCTTGACACTTCAATAAACCTTGCTTGGACATCAGGTACCAACTGCACTCGTTTTGGCATTGCAGCTAAATATCAGTTGGATCCTACTGCTTCCATTTCTGTGAGTACTACTTTGGACTTAGAATGGGGGTTTTGGTTGTGGGAATGAGTCTTTGAGTGTATTGAATTGTGTTGAAAATTTGAACTGATTTCACACAGTCCCCAGTTTACAGATTGGCTTTAGAATTTGAAATGCTGCTTTTTCTGTGGAGACAGTGTTAGAGGTTTTATTTCCAGGCCAGGCCACTAGAGTTTGTTTAACCTCAAAAGCTGCTGAGTTAGCGTTGATAATAACCTTGAGCCATAGTGTAGCTGGTGTTTTGGTCCCTGTGTGGTTCTTATCATGTCAGAAATAATAGTGCTTTAATCTCTTTTTTGAAGCAGCCTCTCTCTTGCCCAGGCTGGAAGTGCAGTGGCACAGTCATGACTCTGCAGCCTTGACATCCTGGGTTCAAGCAATCTTCCTACTTCAGCCTTCTACTATTCCCAACTGATTTTTTGATTTTTTTTTTGTAGAGATAGGATCTTCATATGATGCCAGGCTAGGCTCAAGCTGTCATCCCGTGTCAGAGGAGTTTATTGGGATTACAGGCATGAGCCACTGCACCTGGCTAGTATTTTAATCATCTCTTTGTCTTTTTTTTTTTTTGGAGTCTCACTCTGATATCCAGGCTGGAGTGCAGTAGTGCAATCTTGGCTCACTGCAACCTCCACCTCCTGGGTTCAAGCAGTTCTTTTGCCTCAGCTTCCCAAGTAGTTGAAATTGCAGGTGCCTGCCACCATACCTGGCTAATTTTTTTTTTTTTTTTGTATTTCTTAGTAAAGATGGGATTTCACCTTGTTGGTCAGACTGGTCTGAAACTCCTGACCTTGAAGTGCTGGTATTACAGGTGTGAGCCACCATGCCTGGTCCCCTTCTCCATTTCTTTATTTTTTTTTCGAGATGGAGTCTTGCTCTGTCGCCCAGGCTGGAGTGTAATGGCGCCATCTCAGCTCACTACAACCTCTGCCTCCCCAGTTCACGCATTTCTCATGCCTCAGCCTCCTGAGTAGCTGAGACTACAGCCACATGCCATGACGCCTGCTTAATATTTGTATTTTTAGTAGAGACGGAGTTTTACCATGTTGGCCAGGATGGACTCGATCTCCTTACCTTATGAGCCACCATGCCTGGCCCACCTTCTCCATTTCTAATTGCACTACAGCAATAAAAACCTCAGAATTCATACAACATACTATTCTGTTACCTGCATTGATGTTCTCGGATGTCTGTGGCATCTTTTTTTTTGAGACAGGGTTTTGTTCTTGTTGGATGGAGTGCAATGGCACCATCTTGGCCCACCGCAGTCTCTGCCTCCCAGTTTCAAGCGATTCTGCCTCAGCCTCCTGAGTAGCTGGGATTACAGGCATACGCCTGTAATTAGACGTGGTGTCTGCCTAATTTTGTGTTTTTGGTAGAGATGGGGTTTCTCCATGTTGGTCAGAGTAGTCTTGAACTTGTGACCTCAGGTGATCCACCCACCTTCCAAAGTGCTGGAAATATAGGCGTGAGCCACTGCGCCCTGCCCTGTCTGTGGTATCTTTTTTTTTTTTTTTGGTGAGGGAGTCTTGCTTTGTCGCTTAGGCTGGAATGGAATGGCATGATCGTGGCTCACCACAACCTCTGCCTCCTGGGTTCAAGCGATTCTCCTGTCTCAGCCTCCTGAGTAGCTGGGATTACAGGCTCATGCCACCATGCCCAGCTAATTTTTGTATTTTAGTAGGGATGGGGTTTCACCATGTTGGTCAGGCAGGTCTCAAACTCCTGACCTTGTGATCCACTCGACTCGACCTCCCAAAGTGCTGAGATTACAAGTGTGAGCCACTGCTCTTGGCCATGTCTATGGCATCTTAACAGATTTAATGTCAGTGGAAGAAGCTTCCCTCAACTACTAGAGTTCATAGTTAAACTGGGAAGGCAGCTTAGGACCCCTGTGTCATTTAGTGACTCCTGGGAATTAGTTTGGAAACATACCAAGCATTTTCCACTTCAGTAATGTTAGCTGCCACTCCAGTTCAGCAGGACCCAGGAGCATTGCCTAATGCTCCTTGTGATATTAGGAAGTATATATTTGGTTCTCCTTCCCTTTCCTAGTTTGCAACTCCTAAGAAAATCCTTGGAATTCCCAAAGTGTTAAGAATCTTTTTGTATGCTAATGAGTCGACTGGTGGCTGGCCACCTTTAGGTAGCTTCAGGGTGGGGGCTAGTCAGTAGAGAGACCAATGGCTAGTGGTTTTTGTTTTTGTTTTGAGTCTTGCTCTGTCACCCAGGCTGGAGTGCAGTGGCGCGGTTTTGGCTCACTGCAACCTCCGCCTCCTGGGTTCAAGCGATTCTCCTGCCTCAGCCTCCTAAGTAGCTGGGACTACAAGCACTCGCCACTACCCCCAGCTAATTTTTGTATCCTTAGTAGACAGGGCGTTTCACCGTGTTGGCCGGGCTCGTCTCGAACTCCTGACCTCAGGTGATCTACCCTCCTCGGCCTCCCAAATGCTGAAATTACAGACTTGAGCTACCTCGTCTGGCCCACCAGTGGCTAGTGGTTTAATGTCATGCCTGTAAAATGAAGCCTTATGAAAACCCACAAGGAGAGGTCATGGAGCTTCTGGGTAGCTGAGGTTACTGCAAGGTGGTATGCCTGGAGAGGGTATTGAAGCTCTGTGTCCCTTCCTGTGCTTTGCACTATACATCTTTTCATCTGTATTCTTTGTAATATCCTTATCCTTTATTAAAACTGGTAAATGTAAATAAAGTGTTTCTCGAGTTCTGTGACCTGCTTTAGGAAATTAATTGAACCTAAGGAGGGGCTTGTGGGAACCTCTATTTAGAGCTGCCAGGTCAGAAGCAGAGTTAACCTGGGGCTTGCATTTGGCATCTGAAATGGGAAAAGGAGGGCAGTCTTGTTGGGCCAAGCCCTTAACCTGGGGCATCTGATGTCTCCAGATAGAATTGCGTTGAATTAGAGGACATCTAGCCAGTGTCTGCTGCAGAAATTACTGCTTGCTTGGTGTGTGGGGAAAACCTTCACACATGTGGTCACAGAAACATTTTGTGTTGTGACAGAATAGTAGTAGAAACTGAGTTGAGTTGGTTTATTTCTGTATCCTCAGAATCGATGTCAGGTTTGGGATTTGCTGAGAGTGGCTCTAGCTAGCGTGGCTCATCAAAGCATGGTTTAGGAAGAAAAAGGATAAATGAATGGGGAATGAGGAACTTTTGACTCTTAGGTGATCAGATGGTCACCCCTGCTATGGAGCCACAACTGTGCTTTGCTCAGGTACTTAATAAAAATTACCACTGGAATTCAGAGATAGAGCCAACTCTCAGGGAGTTGTCTCACTGGGTACATGAGGAAATACAAACAATAAGAAACAAAATATACAATCCCTTGATTATTGTTACTTGTAATAGCGAAAATCAAAGCAAAAGAGTGCTAGCTTGTACCTTGATGCTAGGCCAGGCTCAGATTTCATTCTGTTTGAGCTTTGGCCACCAGCCTCAAAGCCACACTGCAAGGGAAAAAAGTACCCCCTAAGACCTGTATTTGCTGTATATTGCCCAGTTTGGAGAAATTTAAAAAGTCAGAAGGCAGAGATTACATTGAGAAATGTAAACAGAAATTTCCTGGGACAGTATTCAGGCTTATTAATCAAGATAAAGGTGGACAAATGGGGAAGGGTAGGTTTCTGTTGGGAAGGCAAAGCAAATACCTCTAATTCTTACTGATCTTTAATAAAACTGATTTGTACCATGCTCCTACTGCCATATGGTATAATACTGTTGGCAAGATTAAATTCTCTTGTGTAAATAAATCTTATGGTAATACTATAATGGATGATCATATGTATTGTGAAATAAGTTGACACCTCAGATGTAATACCTATGGAAAGTGACTGGCCTGAGGAACTGGATCTCACTATCAGCTGATCTCTGCTGAATAGTTTTGCACAAAGTACAAATAACAGTTTATCAAGGGGGGAAAAAGCTGGTACAAGAAGATAAATATGTTTGTAATGGCGTCTGTTAATCTGAAGGAAGAAACTGAGGCACAAAGTATTTTAAAGACCTTATCTGTGCCAAGATGAGGACAGCTGCCCAGCAGACTCAGATCCAAGTAACCCTGGACTTGAGCTCTACTTGGCCTTTGTTACAAACATGGTTTTAAAGGCCAAAAATCGGGGACAGGGTGTGGGCTGATACAAAGTTGTTTGGCAGGAATTCTCTTTGGTTTACAGAAATAACATTGATTAGTGATTGGCTATACATCGTTCCTTGTATAACAGATAACAGGAACATGAAGATAATTGGTGAGGGTCACATTGTACAGCTTGCGGTTACACTGTGGGTATTTGAGAGCTAGCCTGGAAACTACAAGGAAGAAAAAGAAGGAAATGTTTTTAAACAATTGTCCCTGGATATGGGGGTGTATCCTGTGACTAAAGTCTCATCCTCATGTCTCTGGGCCTGGTAAATTTTGCATACCTCACATTCCTCATACTGAGCTATTTTTTTTTTTCCTCTTCCTAGGACAAATTAGTTGTTTCTTTTTATTTTGAGACGGAGTCTCGCTCTGTCATCCAGGCTGGAGTGCTGTGGCACAATCTCAACCCACTGCAACCTCCAGCTCCTGGATTCAAGCCATTCTTGTGCCTCAGTCTCCTTAGTAGCTGGGATTATAGGTGCCCGCCACCATGCCCGGCTAATTTTTGTATTTTTAGTAGAGATGGGGTTTTGCCATGTTGGCCATGCTAATCTCAAACTTCGGACCTCAGGTGATCTGTCCGCCTTGGCCTCCCAAAGTGCTGGGATTACAGGCATGAGCCACCGTGCCTGGCCTAGTTGTTTCTTTAAACCTATTCCTACCCCACAGTGGCTTCTCCAGATGATAGGCATATTTGTGTTTGTACTCCTAATATATCTGTTATATAAATACAACAAGTGTAAACTTTCTTGACAGATACATGGACGTTTTAGTTGTAAGGGATTCTTGTTGATACTGTGGTATATATATTTTGGTTTTTGTCCAGTTCCTGGCTCACAGCTTCTATAAACTCTTGTATTTCCCAAGTGAATAGAGCAGTAAGAGTATCTTTTTTGTTAAGATATTTGGCCATTTGCCCTTGGTTCCTGAAACAGCTCCAGAGCATAAAAGAGAAAGACAATCTTTTCTATGTTTTTTTTTGTGTGTGTGTGTGTGTTTTTTGAGACGGAGTCTCACTCTCAACCCAGGCTGGATGGAGTGCCGCGGCGCCATCTCAACTCACTGCAACTTCTGCCTCCTGGATTCAAGTAATTCTGGTGCCTCAGCCTACCTAGTAGCTGGGATTCCAGGTGCCTGCCACCACACCCTGCTAATTTTTGTATTTTTAGTAGAAATGAGGTTTCACCATGTTGGCTAGGCTGGTCTCCAATCCTTGACCTCAAGTGATTTACCTGCCTCGGCCTCCCAAAGTGTTGGGATTACAGGTGTGAGCCACTGTGCCCTAGGCTCTTTCAACCACATCTGAGCTTATGTTAATGAGGCGAATTTTGGCTAGTCCCTAGATGACTAGGGGAACAAACCTGCCTTGGGGTGGGCATAGTAGCTAAAGGTTGAGCCAACAGCCAATGATTTGATTAATTGTGCCTTTGTAAAGAAGTCTTCATAAAAACCCATAGGACTGAGTTCAGGGGGCCTTCAGAAAGGTAAACAGTAATATATTGATGTCCTTGGAGGGTGGGGCACCCCAGCTCCACAGGGATGGAAACTCCTGCTAGATCTCATCTATAAAGGAAAAGATATATAAGTATCTTTTTTATCTGGCTGTTCATTTATCTCCTTTAAAGTATTCTATATAACTGGTAAATATATTTCCCTGAGTTCTGTGTGCCACTCTAGCAAATTAATTGAACGCAAGGGGTTTTTGGGAACCCTGATTTATAACTAGTCTGTAAGAAAGCAGAGGCAAAACAACCTGGAGCTTGAGGTTGGCGTTGAAAACGAGGGCGGGGCAGTTTTATGAAACTGAGCCTTGGACCTGTGGGATCTGATGCTCTCTCCAGGTAGATAGTATCGGAATTGAATTAGAGAACATCTAGCTGGAGTCTTGCAGAATTGATTGCTTGCTTGTTGTGTGGGAAATTTCCCCTAGGTCTTGTGAGAGTATAGAGGGAGAACCTGAGTTCATTTTTTTTTTTTTACTCCTTATCACAGTTTCATGGTTTAACTCCTGTTAAATAATAGGAATTTATATCCAGCTGTCTGAGGCTCTTATTTCTAGGGCACACGATGGTCATTAGTGAGGTATTTTTTCCTTTTTTTTTTTTTTGAGCTTTGTTGCCTATGCTGTAGTTACACTGGT
>PVKP010023685.1:0-35892 GCA_004027715.1 Plecturocebus donacophilus
TCTTGTCCGACCCATAGCCCAACACAAATTTGTAAACCTTTTTAAAGCATTATAAGATTGTTTTGTGACTTTTTTATTTTTAGCTCACCAGCTATCGTTAGCATTAGTGTACTTTATGTGCAGCCCAAGACAATTCTTCTTCTTCCAATGTGGCCCAGGGAAGCCAAAAACTTGTATACCCCTACTTTATAGGTAGAAAAGCTATTTTTGCTCAGCCAAATACCATCATAGTTTCTTAACCCCTAAAAAGGTGAAGTCCCCACATAGTTTCTTTACTCCTAAAAAGGTAAAGTCCCCAAGGAGGACACCTGGCTCTGCAGCAGAAAATAAAGGAGATGGGAAGGTTGGCCCTGAGAGCCTGAGGAGAACAGAAGGGGAAGAACCCATCAGCCTGAAGGCAACCTAGACTTTGTGCCAGCAATGGATCTTGCGAGGAGTTCACAGAGACAAGAATGATAAAGATACTTCTGAGGTCTAATATTTTTGTTTTGTTTTGTTACTTTCTAAGCTGCATGCTCTCTTTTTATAACTTCAGACCTTCAGTATAAGTCTACATATATAAATCTGGGTTAATAGAACTTTGGGGGAGATAGAAATTGAGGTATCCAGCCTAGGACAACAAAGTGCAGAAAAGTGACAGTTGCATGGAACACAGGATGCAGATTGGGAGTTGAGAGCTCAGTAGAAATAGATAATTAGCCAGAAATGACCAGTCATAGTGTCAACGTCCTCAAGAAGCCTTGAACATATTAAGAGGGAATATGTGATTTCCTCCACTCTTGAGATTGGACCCATAGTAATTGCATAAATTTAAAATGTGACCCCAGAGAGCTGAAGGACTAGGGCCATGTAGGCAGTTGACACTGGGCTTACATAAGTGCAACAATGTCCAGTTTGCGACACCTATTAGGACTTGAATATAGCACATTCATTTTTTTTTAAACTTAGCAATCCTGCAGAAATGCAGGATGGAAACAACCTCACCAGTAGTTTACATGAAAAAAAAAATTGAGGGATTATAGTTGGTGAAGAGATCAATGTTAGTCAACAATGTTCCCAGGAAAATAATGAATTATTGAGCTATGATAGTAGAAGTGAGGTGTCCAGAAGCAGGGAAACATTACCTTCATTGAATCTTCCTGAGTCTGATCATATATATGTTCAGTTTGGGATACTTAAAGAAGACACTGGCAAAGGGGGGTAAACACAGATGAAGGCAATAAGGATGATGATCAATCTGGAAGCCATGTCAATTACCAAGCAAGTGAAAACAATTCTTATGATAACCTAAAAAGAAGTTTTAGAGGAGATGCATTAGTCAATTTTCACCCTGCTATAAAGAAATACCCAATATTGGGTAATTTATAAAGAAAAGAAATTTAATTGACTCACAGTTCTGCATTGCTGGGGAGGCTTCAGGAAACTCACAATTGTGACGGAAGGCAAAAGGGAAAGCAGGCACCTTCTTCACAAGGCTGCAGGAGAGACTGAGTGCAAGCAGGGGAAATGCCAGATGCTTATAAAACTGCCAGATCTCATGAGAACTCACTATCATGAGAATAGAATAGAGTAAATCACCTTCCTCCCTTGACACATGGGGATTATAGGTCTCCCCCTCAACACATGAAGATTACAATTAGAGATGAGATTTGGGTTGGGACACAGAGCCAAACCATATCAGAAAACATAACATTTGTTCAAATATTTGTAAAGTTATTATATAGAAGAGTATGACAAGCAGAATAATGCCCCCCACCTCAAAGATGTCCACATCCCAATTCTGGAAACCTGTGACTAAGTTATCTTACATGGCAAAAGGAACTTTGCAGGTGTGATTAAGTATATTCAAATGGGATAATGGATTATCCATGTGGACCCAATGTAATCACAAGGGTCCTTAAAAGATGAAAGAGGAATGGCCATACTGCCCAAAGTAATTTATAGATTCAACACTATCCCCATCAAGCTACCAATGACCTTCTTCACAGAACTGGAAAAAAACACCTTAAACTTCATAGGGAACCAAAAAAGAGCCCGTATAGCCAAGACAATCCTAAGCAAAAAGAACAAAGCTGGAGGCATCACGTTACCTGACTTCAAACTATACTACAAGGCTACAGTAATCAAAACAGCATGGTACTGGTACCAAAACAGAGATATAGACCAATGGAACAGAACCGAGGCCTCGGAAGTAATGTCACACATCTACAACCAACTGATCTTTGACAAACCTGACAAAAACAAGCAATGGGGAAAGGATTCCCTGTTTAATCAATGGTGTTGGGAAAACTGGCTATCCATATGCAGAAAGCAGAAACTGGACCCCTTCCTTACACCTTATACAAAAATTAACTCCAAATGGATTAAGGATTTAAACATAAGACCTAGCACCATAAAAACCCTGAAAGAAAACCTAGGCAGTACCATTCAGGACATAGGCATAGGCAAGGATTTCATGACTGAAACACCAAAAGCAATGGCAACAAAATCCAAAATAGACAAATGGGATCTAATTAAACTCAAGAGCCTCTGTACAGCAAAAGAAACAATCATTAGAGTGAACCAGCAACTGACAGAATGGAAAAGAATTTTTGCAAGCTACCCATCTGACTAAGGGCTAAATCCAGAATCTATAAAGAACTAAAACAAATTTGCAAGAAAAAAACAAGCAACCCCATCAAAAAGTGGACAAAGGATATGAACAGACACTTTTCAAAAGAAGACATTTATGTGGCCAACAAACATATGAAAAAATGCTCATCATCACTTGTCATTAGAGAAATGCAAATCAAAACCACATTGAGATACCACCTCATGCCAGTTAGAATGGCAATCATTAAATAATCTAGAGACAACAGATTCTGGAGAGGATGTGGAGAAATAGGAACACTTTTACACTTAGCGGGAATGTAAATTAGTTCAATCATTGTGGAAGACAGTGAGGCAATTCCTCAAGGATCTAGAAATAGAAATACCATTTGACCCAGCAATCCCATTACTAGATATGTAACCCAAAGAACTATAAATCGTTCTATTATAAAGACACATGCACTTGTATGTTCACTGCAGCACTGTTTACAGTAGCAAAGACTTGGAATCAACCCAAATGCCCACCAATGATAGATGAATAAAGAAAATATGGCACATAGACACCATGGAATACTATACAGCCATAAAAAAAGATGAATTCATGTCCTTCCCAGGGACATGGATGAAGCTGGAAAACATGACACAAGAACAGAAAACTAACCACCTCATGTTCTCACTCATAAGTGGGTGTTGAACAATGAGAACACATGGACACAGGGAAGGGAACATCACACACTGGGGGCTGTTGGAGGGTGGGGGAGCTAGGGCAGGGATATCAGGGGAGATTGGGGAGGGATAACATTAGGAGAAATACCTAATGTAGGTGACAGGGGAATGGATGTGACAAACCACCATGGCATGTGTATACCTATATAATAATCCTGCACAATTTGCACATGTACCCTAGAACTTAAGGTATAATTAAAAAAAAAAAAAGATGAAAGAGGAATACAGAAACTCAGAGTCAGGAAAGGAGTTGTTACAATAAAAGTGGAGGTTAGAATGATGTGGGGTCATGAGCCAAGGAGTGTGAGTGGCCTCAAAAGCTGGAAAGGCCAAAGAAATAGATCTGTCCTAGAGCACTGAGAAGAAACACAGCTCTGATGACATTTTTTAAACTTCTGACCTCCAGAACCATAAGAAAAAAATAGTGATTGTTTTAAAAAACTAAACTTGTGGTCATTTTTATTGCAGTAGCAACAGGAAATTAGTACAAAAAGTAAATATTCTACATAATGCTAAATAACAAGAAGAGAGCAAGTAGACGGGAGTTAATGGGATAGAACTTTAGTTCACTGCAAAAGCCTCATCCCACAGCACTTGCATGGAGAGAGATTGACCTGTGCCAGGCCTCAGATGTGGAGCTCAGCCACCAGCACTGGTGTCCACACGGAGGGCAAACCCTGGAAGCCAGCTGGACATGCCCACTCCAGCCACAGTCCTCCCAACAGTCCTGCTCAGAAACATGCCATGTTAATGAATAAAGGAATATTTTCAATGGCATAGGAATGAAAGAGGGAGAAAGAAGAAACAGTGGGTGGGAGTTAACAACACATTTTTTGGAAGGCTGAAAACAAATGGAGGCATGCCAGCAGTATATTAGCTGATTCATACAATTGTGGGGTAATGGGAGGCTTTGATCTGATGAACAAATCTCTGTATTTGGGAAGAACTCTTAGTAGATACATTAAAAACCAAACAAATTAAACAGAAAATGTTTTTCATTCCAGGAATTATTAACCCCAGGGGAAAATATATTGTTCAAGAAAGAATACATTATCATAGCATTATACTAGTTCACTTCAGTGAACATCTACAAAGTCATAATATTGAAAACATTCAGTAGTTTGTACCCCTAAACTGTGATAGACTGTGAAGGGGAGTGTGGGGTAACTGAAAAAAGTGAACTCCTCATCTTATAGTTAAGTGTAAGTTAGTAAGTGGTATCCAAATAGATATATCAACAAGTACCTACCATTTGGAAAAATTAAGAGAATGGATACCAGGAAGAATAACTAAAGGAATTGAGACCTAGGGTTATTTTTCATGTGTTTATTTCCAGAGTTACAGAGTATAAAAGGGAACATAGTTCTATTTTGGAAGAGTTGGTAGGACCAAATACTGATGTAAATCAACCTACCCTTTGTTGTGGGTTTCTTCAGAAATGGCTTGTTTTCTTAAATCACAGAAACAACCAGAAAATACAGAAAACTGGCAGATAAAGTACATGTCCTGCAGGAGAGAGAAATAGAAAAAGAACAGAAAAGCAGCATCAAGGCAACATGCATACATGTATACATGCACGTGTGTACACATACACACATGCATACATACAAAGGAGAGAAAGGGAATTGACTTGATTGAGATTCCACTGCTTTCAGACAAAGTAGCAGGTGATTTACATGAATATTTCATATAATTCTCATAAAAGCTCCCAGGGGATTGAAATTATTATGCCCATTTATGGCTAAGGAAGCTAAAGTTAAATAGTGAATTGTTCACATTACATAGGGAGGAAGGTTTAGGGCTAGAACACAAACACAAGTTTATGTGGCTTCATAACCTACGCCCTTCCCACTGCACTGAGCAGCTCATTTTTTAGCCAGTGGTAGAACATGCTGAGTCCTCACTGGGACATCTGAAGGGCCAAATCCAAATAAAATAGAAAGAAAGCATTACCAAGTAATACAAGGATGACCAAGATCAGTAGTGTTGGGGCTGGGATGTGGTTGTAAAGGAAATTGACCAAGGTCCTTAGGGCAAACCTGGCATAGGCCTGGGAGGTCAGGGGTTTCAGAGCTTTCAAGGACCATATAGGGCATCTTGAGATTACCTGAGAAATCAATGCAGGAAATGAACTGAAGTAAGTATTAAAGTCCTAGCTGGAGTCACATACAACAGAGAGCAACAAATCAGAGCTCAAAGCCAGAATCTAAGCTTTCAGTCCTAGGACTACTGACTTTCCATCAGGGAGAAAAACATCAGTTTTCCAAGTGTTGCCAAACCACAGAAATCAGTGAGTTGGTTCTCTAGGGGTCTCTCCTAAAGAAGAGGTATGAGAAGGGAAGCAAACAAACCTCAGAGCCCACATAGAGCAAATGGTAGCTCTATGCAAGGAGGTCCACCCACTTTGTCCCTATAGATTTCCCTCTAAGGTGGAACCCATTTACTTACTTTTCTCCAAGCCAAGAAAACAACATATTTGGGAACTTTTCCTTGTGAAGTCTGCTGAACTGTTTTCTACCAGAGGAACTCTCGGAAGTCAGAGGAGTCCAACCAGAAAAAGGTGGAGTGCAGTATGGCATTTTCAAAAAGCTGGGGAAAAGGGAGCAAGAAACTGAGAAGGAAGCAAAGAAGAAAGGAGAGAGTAAAGAAAGAAAGAAAAGATGACACCGCTGAATGCAAAGAGAAATATGAGAAAGGAATTCATCAATAGCCTGACTGTGGGGATTCTACATACATCTACCTTTCAACTCTTAGGTTTTTAATTTTGATATAAAATTTCATTTGTTTTCTTTTTATTTTGCATTAAAGTAACATAAGAATTCCCTATTTACATAAAAAATTCTATTAAAGATTTGTACCAATTATTGCTTTATAACTTTTACCTTCATTTAAAGTGGAACATGGTTACGGTTAGATGTTTCTTTTTCTCAGATGTTCTGTGTTTTATATGCTGTAGAGTCAAAAAGAAATCCTGTTTTCTATTTAATCCTAAATGGATTTTTGGAAGATAATAGATTCATAGAGGTTAAAAAATATGGGATTAATATCTATACTTGATCATTGTATATTTTCCTTGCAATTCAACTTTGGGAGAAAATACACCACTACCCAAATCAGGAGATTTATATTACTCTCAGAATGATTGATATTCCATTTTAGTTTTCTAAAAGCAATTCAAATTTAAAAGTTCAGATTCTAGACTCAACTTCTCAAGGTCAGGAACTATATACTTCACTCATGTTTATATTTCCTAATCTTGGCAAAGCACCTGGAACCAAGTAGCCTTTCAATACATGATTGTTTAAATAAATTAGACTAACAGGTATGCAATAAAAGAGTAGTGAAATACCCAAAATGAAAGGTAGCCATTTTGCTGAAGTGACTATTTTTTTAAAAAAAAAAGCAATTGAGAACATTTTCAGTATTGACAAGCACACCCATTAAAAGTGAATTTACCACAGGTAAAGAAGAGAAGTATGTTCTCACTCATAAGTGGGAGCTGAACAGTGAGAACACACGGACACAGTGAGGACAACAACACACACAGGGCCTGTCGGCGTTGTGAGGGGAGGGAGAGCATCAGGACAAATAGCTAATGTATGTGGGGCTTCATAACTAGGTGACAGGTTGATAAGTACAGGAAACCACCATGGTACACGTTTACCTATGTAACAAACTTGCATGTTCTGCATCTGTATCCTGGAACTTAAAGTAAAATAAAATAAACAAAACAAGAACAAAAAAAAAAGAGAGAAGTAAATTTAAGCTCTTAAGCTTTTTGTGCCTTGTTACTGGGAGGGAATTTTAATTTTTTGATTAAAGAAAATGATGAAAATATATTCAATTTTAAAAAGACAAAATTATGAGCACATTTTATCTTATGAATAGATTTAATATGAATAATATTGTGAATTAAAATTTAGAAGGAAATTCAAAGTAAAAGACAAGCACAGACTAAATATTCAACCTAGTCTCTGAAGTTATCTCGAGGAATAAAAAACTGAAAGAAAGTAACAGCTGATTTAAGGTGTTAAAAGGAAATATTCTATCTAAATTGTTTAATTAATAGTATGTCATTGCCTCCAATCATACTGGGCCATGCTGAACTAAAATACAAGGTACCTGACATTAGTTATCTGATCTGATATTAGACCAATAAAAACTACTTGTAAGAATATATATATATATATATATACATATATTCTCAAACTACTGATACATATATATATATATATATATCAGTAGTTTGAGAAAAAGTAAAACTCTGCTGATGTAATTTAAATGACTTTACTATTTCAACTAAACATTCATTATAAATTTTTAAACCACCACCTAGTTTACCCACATAGGATTTATTATTTTGACATTTCAAATTACAGCAGGGTATTAACCTTTGTTAAGTTGGAAATTATACATGCAGTAGAAAGACCACCCATACCAGCACTGGGAATTGATGTCTGTCTGGTCTGTTTTACATGCATTTGATGAAGGATGCAATTCAGCTGTTGTTACACTGATTTTGTTCTTGGATGACTTCCCCTTGGGCAGCCGAATGACCACTTTGCACTGGTTATTCATGTGCTTTATTGATTGACACCCGGGGACCAAGTTATTAAATCCTTCTTAAAATATATGGTTTTCCAGAAAAAAAGAAACCATAGAATACAATTAACGTGTTTTTTATAGGTAATATATATGCTTCACTGAGAGCAAAATAAACTTACTTACTACAGAAGACATCCGTACTTCCAGGATGAGAAAAGAATATAGGAAATTATTTTCCTCTCAACAACAGCTAAAAACCAAAAGCTCAAGAATGCAAGTCAGGCTTCAGTATCTTTGATAATTACAGCAAAAACAACAACAAAATCCTCATAATAACCACCTAACTCAGACTAACATAGCTACATATATCCCCTTTCTTTTTTGCTATTTTTTTCTCAATCTTCTGGGACACATTTTTAAATGCCTCTGTAACTGTTCTTGTGTCTGAGAAGCTAGATTTTCCCCAATATTTGTTCTCCTCTTCTTCATGGACATGGACAGACTATATTTCATAACTTCCTTTCTTGGTAAATATATACGTTTTCATCCAGTGGACAAATTTTATACAACATTCTGGGGACCTTGTTTAGATAATGCAACCATTTAACTTTTTTTTTGTCCCTTCCACTTTTCTGCTAGCTAGAATGTGGACATGAAGGCTGGAGCTACAGCACCATGTTGAGCCATGAGGTGACCTTGGTAAATTAGGAGCTACACACAAAAAAGCAACACAATAGAAGGAACTGGGGCCCTGAGGACCCTGTGGAACTGACCCACCACATCAGCCTTCAACTACGTACCTATAAACCTTTCAGTGTCAGAGAAATGAATTTCAATTTTAGTTAAGACAGTATATTTCAATTTTAGTTGAAATGAATTTCAATTTTAGTTAAGACAGTATATTTTGGGTCTCTGTTATTCTCAGTAAGCTCTAATCCTAAATAATAATGCCCATTAGTAATAGAGAATTGGAGAAAGAAGTGATTTATCAACTCTGGAGTTTTTAATACCCTTTCTTTAGGATGTATATGCCTGCAAATCTCTGTACTTAGAGAATAATAATGTAAGAGTAGTAAATATAATATTTGCTCTTGAGGGAGAGGAAAACTGATGCCTAGTTTATAAAAATTAATGATGTATGCAGCTTTTCCTTTCATAAGTTCACAAAGATTAGGTAACATGTTACAAGCTCACATGCCAGTAAGTTCCAGAGCCAGGATGAAAAAGACTAGGCCCAAATAAATGAACGTACCAGGTCAGAAGATTCATGGTACCTTGTCTGCCATAGCCTTTGTTTCAACAAGTAATCACTTTTGTGAAGAATGAAGAGTGCCATATAGTATTCTTCATATATACCCCTACTCTACTGATGGATATTGAAGTAAGCAGGATCAGAATAGCAGAATTATCAAATGATGCTGCCTGTATGCGAATTTTTACTAATGCAGCATGTCTCCAACCCAGAGAGACCTTCATAAAATATTATTGTTCACTTCCCAAAATTAGCAGTTGAAAGTAATTTATTTCTGCCATGGCAAAAGATTAAACTACAATCTTTAAAATGTTTTGCATTTTGCAATTCTCAAAGAGAATTCTCCTATAAAAGTATTTTGACTCATACTCACCTTATAATGTATGCAGAACAGGCATTATCCTTTTCTCCAAAGATGCAAAAAATTAAATATCAGAGAAATTAAGTGACTTAGCAATGTCACAGAGTCATTAAAAAGGTAGGGTCAAAATTCAAAATGCATCTTTAAAATTTTAGTATTTCTTTCACTACATAAGAGGAGTTCCATGGATTTTGAAACTATTTCTTATCTCACCAGTAATTCTAAAATTATTGCTATGCATATTGATGACATACCAACAGCCAGATTCTCCAACAACAAAAAATGAATCTCTATGGTTAATCAAGAGATCCCAGAAGTTTCATTAAGAGATGGCAATCAATGCACCACAGTTTTCAAATAACTTTAATTTAGTTCTGGAGATTAGCATTAATTTAGCACACAGTCATCTTGGTTACATAATATGGGCATGCAACCATAAAAACATCAAAATCAATGAATTTCCAAATTTGGAAGATAAAACATAAAATGCTAAAGCTAGAGAAATTCCTGGGCATCATCTAGTGCAACTCCTTCTAGAGATGAGAAAATGCCCCTGCAGTGTTAGGAGTTTTTCTTGATGTCACACAGCCGGTGACACTCGGGAAAAAGAACCCAGACCTCTTGTGGGCCTGGGTTCTTTGTACAACTTGCTAAATCCTAGCATGAATTTTGTGATGCAGTCGTTGGAGCAGATATTATTCTTATATTAAGAAGATTCTTATATATGTTTTCTTTCAATAAAGAACTCCATTATTACATTTTGGGTGTGAATAAATTTATATAGAATTCCAGCCATGGGTTAACTACACAATTAACCACCAAATTTCTGACACAAACATAACGAAGAAAAAAAGAGAAACATTTAGACTTCCTAAGTCACTATCTAGTTCACTTTAGCTAACTGCACCACAAAGGTTCTGAGGTTAAAGAACTGACACTGTTTTACCTAGTATTTATAATTGCCTAAATACATGTAATTCACATATTTTACCACTTAAGAGTTCTCTCCACTAACCCTGAATGAGAAAGCACTTCAGCGGTTACAGGGGGTATCAGAATGAAAACATGGCTTAACCCTTAAGCCCTGAAATTTTTTATCTCCACTCTCCACTCTGCCCACACCCCTGCCACTGGTAAGATATATATATTTTTTAATAGACTTTATTCTGTAGAGCAGTCTTAGGTTCATAGCAAAAATGAGTGGAAGATACAGAGATTTCCCATGTATCTGCTGCCCCCACACATGCATGGGCTCCCCATTACCAGCATCCCCCATGGGAGTGGTACATTTGTTACTACACAATTGATAAACCCACATTGACACATCAATATCACCCAGAGTCAATATATTTCTTTAAGTGATATATATATATATATATATATATATATATATATATATATTTCAAATCTCTTTTTATATTGCTATCATCTTATTCTTTTTTTTTTTTTTTTTTTTTTGAGGTAGAGTCTCACTCTTGTTGCCCAGGCTGGAGTGCAATGGTGCGATCTCAGCTCACTGCAACCTCCACCTCTGGAGTTCAAGTAATTCTCCTGCCTCCCTACTGAATAGCTGGGATTACAGGCATGCACCACCACACCAGGCTAATTTTGTATTTTTAGTAGAGACAGGGTTTCTCCATGTTGGTCAGGCTGGTCTTGAACTTCCGTCCTCCAGTGATCCACCCACCTCAGCCTCCCAAAGTGCTGGGATTACAGGCATGAGCCACTGCACCCCACCAGCTATCATCTTATTCTTAACCCCCATCTCAACTCTTCTTGCCAGCATATAGCATATTCAAATTATGATGTGTAAATTGATAACCACAAAAAGATGAGATACAGGTTACTCTTTTCCCAAAGAAGATTGAAAAGCAAATGAAAACTAAGAAATATTAATCCAAAAATTATTAAGTCAATTTTCCTATAAGCATTAGAAACTGCTAGAGTATATGTGTTTGCTGTAGGGATTTTTTTTTTTGGTGGTGGGGAGGTGGGGCGTTCTACTAGTAACTGGTATCTAAATATAAATACCTAAATTAAATTAAAATCCTTTTGTTACTAAGTTACCTATTGTATTTACCCATATTGTATTTTTGAAACTAGGTGGTCCTTCTTTGTTTTACAGAAACTACAGTATCATATCCAGTCAGGAAGACAAAGTCACTTCATGAATATTTGTAATTTACGTCTGACCTGGTTAGAATTTTACATGTGTGCATTTCTTCAAAGGGCCTAGCTGTGGTCCTGAACTTGCTTAAGCAAGCTATAGGCCTCATACAGAGCAATAGGGAAAACTACCAGCTCATGTGCCTAGACTCACAGTCCCTTGAAAAATGGAATTCCGTACTAGATTTATTTACTAAAATGTCTTAGTTTAAATTCGCTAAAATGTCATTTTAGTAAAAAACAACTCTAAAATTCATATTGAACCAAAAAAGAGCCCACATAGCCAAAGCGAGACTAAACAAAAAGAACAAATCTGGAGGCATCACATTATTTGATTTCAAACTATCCTACAAGGCTATAGTTACCAAAACAGCATGGTACTGATATAAAAGTATGTATGTAGACCAATGAAAACAGCATGGTACTGCTATAAAAGGATACATGTAAACCAATGAAACAGAATACAGAACTCAGAAATAAAGCCAAATGCTTACAGCCAAGTAATCTTCAACAAAGCAAACAAAACAGAAAAAATGGGGAAAGGACACCCTGTTTAACAAATGGTTCTGGGATAGGCTAGCCACACGAAGAAAAATGAAACTGGACCCTCATCTCTCGCCTTATACAAAAATCAACCAAGATGAATCAAAGGCTTAAATCTAAGACCTGAAACCATAAAAATTCTAGGAGATAACATCAGACAAACTCTTCTAGACATTGGCTTAGGCAAAGAGTTCATGACCAAGAACCCAAAAACAAATTCAACAAAAATAAGGATAAATAGGTAGAACTTAATTGAATGAAAAATCTTCTGCACAGCAAAAGAAATTATCAGCAGAGTAAACAGACAACCCACAGAGTGGGAGAAAATATTCACAAACAAAGGCCTAATATCCAGAATCTACAAGGAACTCTAACAAATCATCAAGGAAAAAAAAAAAAACAAATAATCCCATAAAAAAGTGGGCTAAGTACATGAATAGACAATTCTCAAAAGAAGATATACAAATGACCAAAAAAACATGAAAAAATGCTTAACATCACTACTGATCAGAGAAATGCAAGTCAAAACCACAATGCAATACCATCTTACTCCTGCAAGAGTGGCATAATTTAAAAATTAGAAAGTAATAGATGGCATGAATGTGGTAAGAAGGAACATTTTTACACTGCTGGAGAGAATGTAAACTAGTACAGCCACTGTGGAAAGCAGTGTGGAGATTCCTTAAAGAACTAAAAGTAGATCTACCATTTGATTCAGCAATCCAATACTGGGTATCTACTCAGAGGAAAAGAAATCATTATATGAAAAAGACACTTGCACATGCATGTTTGTAGCAGTCCAATTCACAATTGCAAAAATATGGAACCAGCCTAAATACCCATCAACCAACCAGTGGATAAAGAAAATGGTATATTTATCTATATCTATATCTATATCTATATTTACCATGAAATACTACTCAGCCATAAAAAGGAATAAAATAATGGCATTCACATCAACTTGGATAGAACTGGAGAGCATTATTCTAAGTGAAGTAACTCCAACTGGAAAACCAAACATTGTATGTTTTCACTTGTAAATGGGAGGTAAGCTATGAGGTTGCAAAGGCATGAGAATGATATAATGGACTCTGGGGACTTGTGGGAAAGAGCGGGCAGGGGGTGCGGGATAAAAGACTAAACATTGGCTACAGTATACATTATTCAGGTGATGGGTGCACCAAAATCTCAGAAATTACCAGCAAAGAACTTATCCATGTAACCAAACACCACCTCTTCCCCAAAAACTATTGAAATTTAAAATAAATAAACTTAATATTACAAAAAAGAAAAAAAGCCAGGAAAGAATGGGACTGAGTTGCCAATGAGACAAGAAGAAAGCTGGAAGAGTGTGACATCATGGAAGCTAAGAGAGAGAGAATTTTTTTTCCCAAAAGAGAAAATAATCAGCTATGCTGAATGCCATTGGGAAACTGAGTAAGACAAGAACATAAGCACTGGATTCAGCACAAGTGATTTCAGTGAAATGGTAGAGAGATGCAAGACAGATGTGAATGGTTTGAAACTGCATAGAAAGGGTGACACATATAGACTACTTTTCTAAGGAACTTAGCCAGGAAATGTGGCAGAGAAAGAAATTAGTAAACTGAGGGTAGGAAAGATATGGGGTGAGTTTTTTTTCCTTTAAGAAGAGATGGATACTCCATTTTCCATGATATGATTATTTCATCTTTTGTGCCTGTATCAAAACATCTCATGTATGCCATTAATATATACACCTGTTATGTACCCACAAATATTTAAAATTTTTCAATTAAATAAAGTTTTATTAAGTTCTACAATACAAAAGAAAAGGAATGCTAAAGCATATTCTTATACTGATGAGAATAATTCAGTAGAAAAAGATACTCATAATGTAAAAGATAAAGGGAAGGACTGGAATGTTTAGAAGGTAAGAGGAAATAGAATCTCAAGCAAAACTGGAGGGATTGGTCTTCAACAGAATTGACTTTTCTTCCATCTTTTCTGTAAAAAAGAAAAAGATGCACGTTATGGATAGACTCGGCAGTGAGAGTTCTCCAATGACTATAATTTTTCTCAGTGATACATGAGATGGAGTCTTCTGCTGAGAACTGGGTAGCAAAGAGGGAGAAGAGTAATGAGAGCTCTGAGGACCAAGCAGACAAAGTAGTCATCTCATAGAATACAAAAGTTAACTTAGTAATATAACAAGAATAACAATTTTTGATATATATTAATATGCTTTTCTCTTTGGCATCTCTATGGACGTGACCTTCTTTCTACTCAGAGGCATTCATCTATAGGGGAGTTAGAGAGCAGGCGAAGGGGGCATAGGATGGTGGAGATTAATACAGATAGCACAAGAACAGAAAAATGCAATTAATGCTCAGCAGAATCCCTAGCAATTCCATCTATCTTAAAAACAGGTTTGTCAAGAGAAAAAGGATTTTCTAAATTTATTAAATTCCCAATAATGTAAAAGCCAGTCTGACTGGCTTATCCAACAAGTTTTTATCAGTCTAAAGAACTCAAGATAGTATACAGGAAAAGCTCCTGCCACATAGGAAGGGAGGAAAACCACCTAATTCAGCCATAGAATAATAGGGACAGGAGAAGAGCAAGAGGTACAGCAACCTCTTTGCCTTTCCTCCCTCTCAGCATTTAGTCTCAGACTGAGGGTGTAGAAATATTCTGATAGGTACAGAGCCACCCAAGAACAATAGAGCTAGCAGGCTGCTTCTCCAGGCAGAGCCTAGAAGAGATAAACCACTAGCAGAAGTCCTTCATTGGAACAGAACTCAATCTCTTATGGGCACAGAACCAATAGCACCCATATGCCACTGGCTTCTTAAAGTGTGTGTGGAATATGAGTGGGCAGAAAGGGGCTGAGAGGGATACTAACCAAAAGAGATCTGGCACCAGAAAAAAAAAGTGGGGGACACACAGTACAAGATCTATACAACCAGAACAAACAGCTAAGATTGCAAATTTCAGAAACAGCTGCACACACAAGACCTCCGAAAGGCCACAGGGACCAGACATACCTCAGAGGGTACCAATGCCAAGTCCCAACTATCAGTCCAGGTAGGGGACTCCTCTTCCTCAGCAAACACAGCAGCCGTCCAGAGTTTATTAAGCAGAGCTGAAGCCTCCTTGTCCTCCAACATAAAATCAAGTAAGTTGTCCCATATGTCTAGATATCATCATAAAGAGGAGCTAGAGAAAGTGAAGAGATCTAGAAAACAAAATACCCAAAAGTTACAAAAGCAATGGAATCTAAAATCAAGACTCCATTCATTAAATTTATATCTGTTTCTCCTACCCTACTGTTTCAGCACACCACCCCCCCAGCTTTTCCTCTGTTACAATGTGTAAAATTTTGACCCAAAACAGGACGGAAAAAAATCAGTGAATTTCTAGATTTTGGTTGAGCCTATGTGAAGTTTGAGATCAAGAATTTAGCCATCAGTCACCTTCAGTGTGTGAAGTTTTTCCCCAAACAGTGTTCATGAAAAGATGATGGTTGAGTTCAACCAGGGTTGAGCTTTTGCCAGTCAAATGTGAAGGAGGAAAAGAGAGGCAAGGAGGTTTAGGACATTAGCAAGGGAGTAATAATAATGATGGACCATGACATTATGCTGGACAAGAAAGGAAATGAAGACAGGAGGGAACTGATGGATAGGGCACACAGGGTCCCTGGACTAGAGGTCTCTATGACATTGAAGAATTGTTGCAGTGGGTGTACTAGAGCAATTGAGATGGAAGAATAAGAGATGGGCATCACAGTGTGGGATATTTAAAGATTTCAAAGGTGGTGGTGTCACACACAACATTCTAATTATGTACAATTTACCAAGTACATTCACATACTTAATAGTATTTATTTAACTCTTCCTGCCTACAGGGAAAGAGAAATTTAATAAAGCACATTTTTAATAAAAATTCAGGAAATTGTTTAAAATATTTAAGGAAACAGCCTAAGTTGAAGCACACTAGGAAATTTAGAAACAACCATAAAAATAACAACACTTAAGTACTAATTACAAATCGACCTTTTTTTTTTTCATTGATACAAGTCTCCTAAGAAACGAAACCACAATTTTTATCAAATTACTCAGCTAGTTTATTAGGTTAGCTAGTTGAATTTATTCTACTAGTTTGCTTACATCTAAAAAAAAAAAAAAACACTGCTTTTGTTTTTTCTATATTGTCAATTTAGACATCTCCCTTATCTTATAACTAAACCAAATTAGAAAAAATTTAATCTAAACATCTAGATATAGAGATAAGCAAATTGAATCATTACAAATTTCTTTCAATTAAACACAATGATTAAACATTCTAATTTTTTCCCAGCTGACTAGCAGAAGTCAATTCATCACAGAAATAGAGATTAAGTCACTTTAGTTTTCTCCACATCTCCTCAGAATAGAAACATTTCGTATTCTTAAAATGGAAATATTGTGATAATATTTCTATATTTAGAATTTGAGACATTCAGAAGCTGATCAACAGAATAATTCTATATATCCATCACTAAAAGTGAAAAAAAATCCATTTGGTTTAATTAAAATCAACTCTTAAAATTTCCAAAATTAATAGAAGAAATATGTTCATATAATTTGTGTTTAAAAATAATGTTTTAGTTTGAAATATGTGGTAATCTGATTAAAGAACCATCTTTTTAACTAATATCATCTAAATCAAGGAACACAACATTGAGTACAAAAGCCTGATCTGGCCTTCCCAATTATGCTAAGCCAGCATAGTACTCCAGAATGATTTGAATTTGAATACCTTAGGCAGGGCAAGACTTCTGAAGTTCCCACAGTTTCGCTTTATGTTTTGAACCCAGCAGCTTTGTTGGCAGCCCATAAATTTTGTGACCTTTAGCCTATAGTACTCTATTGTTTTGCATAACATCTGTTTAAATTCTACTGTTCTTATTTTCATTTTTAAAATGTTAAGCAATTTGGGGTTATTTAAGTTGCCCTTTTTTACTTTAAAAGTGTCCAAAACACTTCATCTTTTCTAGCAACTGTTTGACCTGAATTCCTTAAATAAACATGTTATTGCCAAAGGTTTGAGAAGACAAGATAATTCTTGAGTGTCTTTTCCAGTTTCAACCACAAAGAAGTTAACCCTTTTTTGCTAAGATTTGAAAATATATACATATTATTTTCTTAAATTCAAATTCCTTGAGGCATCATTCAAATTTCACATGAGGTTCAGAGTGTAGTAATTAGCAGTGGGTTGCTTACATTTGCCAATATATTTGTACAAACATATGTTGGCACTCAGTTCCATATCAGCTACACATCAAAGAAGGGCGCTGAGGAGGAAGTATTCCACCCCAGGGCTGGATTAGTGTCTCTGCCTGAAATAGGCCTCATTTAAGAGTATAGTTTGGGGGAAATTAAAGAACCTTCATGGTCTGGGTATTGGAGTGAATCCACTAACAAAAAGCTGTACTGAATATTTCTGCCTTTTTTTTTTTTTTACCAGTCCTGCTACTATAATCCTGGGGAAAGTTGTAATCTCTTTTATCTTCTGTTTGCCAGTCTGCAAAAGGGAAACCATATACTTCTCTCTCAACCACCTCGCAGAGGATGGGCATGTCAGGAATCCTCATACTAGGAAAGTTGGTGCTTCTTACTGTTAACAACCTTTTTTCAGGTATGCACAAGCCTTCATGTTTCCACGATCCATACCCACACCACACCTCTCTGTAAAGATTAAAGCCCAGAGTTCCCAATGCAGTCAAAACGAAGACCAAAGACTAGGGGAAATCTCCTTAATTTTCTCAGGAAAGGCTAGCTTTCTTTTTATTATTGTGAATGTCAATAGCATTATTACCTACATGAGCCCATATATTTTACAAGAAAACCAAATAATTACAATATTAGAGCTGACAATACACAAAGTTCTGTTCATATCTCTCTCATTCAATCTTCTTCACAGCAAACTTTTAAGGTAGTTATGATTATCCTCATTTTGCACATGAGGCAACAGGATGAAACCACTAAGTCACTTACTTAAGCTCACACTACTAGTAAGTCACAAAACCAAAACATTCACTGAACTCTGACTCCCAAACTAGGTCATTTAATTGTTCTATCATAGCTAAGTACTGAGGTAATATCATCAGAAACTGATTGAGGAGGGAATGTCCATCAGAAATGTGCTGGAGTCAGATCATGCCAGCTTGGAAAAGCCAACTGGTAAATGTTCAAAAATGTTGTGATAATCATTAAAAATTGCATTATATAAATATATAATTGAATAAATCATGTTAAGAACAAAGGTAAGAAATAATCAAAATTATATTCAAGGCAAATGGGACAACACAATTTCAAAAAGACCTTCTATGAGAGGCTAACTCACACTCCCAAAAGATGCACTGCTCATCCAGAAACACTGAGAATGTAAATTTTAAAAGCCTACTGTTTCAGTTATTTATTTCTGCTTAACAAATTACCTCAAAATTTAGTGAATTAAGCAATAATCATTTTGCTATATCTCACATTTTGTTGAGTTAGGCATTACAGCAGGACTAGGCTGGACAATTAGTCTGCTCTGCATGTTGTCAACTGAGGTGGCAGATGGACTGGTCTGGATCCTCCAGGATGGCTTCACCCATACATCTGGTGCCTTTGCAGATATGGCTGGAAGGCTGAGCCCAGATGGGATTGTTGGCTGAAGCACCAATGCCTGCCTCTCCACAGCTGTCTCAACGTAGCTGAAATTATGTGAAAATCGAGGATCCCAGAAAAAGTATTCTAAGAGGCAAGAAGTGGAAAGTCTTAAGGGGTAGACCCCAAAACTGGTACAACATCACTTCTGCCATATTGTAGTTACAGAGATTACCCAGATTCAAGGAAGGGGTTATAGACCCTACTATGTAATGCAAGAGTCAAATAATTGTTACCATTTTCAATCTATCACCAAACAAATTGTTATTGTTTATCTACATAATATTTATGTTTTAAAAGTTATTATTATTTAGAGATATGAGCTAAAATATTTATAGATGAAATAATATTATGTTCTGGATGTAAGGATAAGTGGATTCAAATGTAGAAAAAATAAGATTAGCAAGAAGGTGATATTGTTGAAGCTAGATGATAGCTAAATGGGGTTCATTTCCCTATTTATAAGTGTTTACACTTCTCTATATTTAAAAAATTATTTAATATTTTTTACAACTTATTCTCTGTTTTCTGTTTTTGTTTTAATTTCAGCTTTTATTTCAGTTACAGAGGTACATGTGCAGGATTGTTACATGGGTATATTGTACCAGGTAGTGAACATGGTATTCAATGAGTATTTTTGCTTTGTTTTGGTTTTGTGTTTTTAGATAGGGTTTCACTGTGTCACCCAGGTTGAAGTACAGTGGCACAATCTTGGCTCACTGCACCCTTGACCTCCCCAGGCTCAAGCCATTCTCCCATCTCAGCCACCTGATTAGCTGGGACCATAGCCATTGCCACCATGCCTGGCTAATTTTTGTATATTATGTAGAGACAGGGTTTCACAATGTTGCCCAAGCTGATCTTGAATGCCTAGACTCAAGTGATCCTCACATCTTGGCATCCCAAAGTTCTGGGATTACAGGCACAAGCTACCATGCCCAACCTCCAATAGGCAGTTTTTCAACCCACATTTCCCTTCCTCCTCATTTTAGTAGTCCACAGTACCTATTGTTCCTATGTTTATGTCCCTGTGTGCTCAATGTTTAGCTCTCACTTATAAGTGAGAAGATGCAGTATTTGGTTTTCTATTCCCACATTAATTCCTTTAGGATTATGGCCTCCAAGCTTTATCCATGTTGCTGCAAAGAACATGGAGCCACTCTTTTTAAGGCTGCATTGTATTCCATGGTGTGTATGTGGTGTGTATGCATCACATTTTCTTTATCCAGTCCACCATTCATGGGCACCCAGGTTGATTCCTTGTCTTTGCTATTGTGAATAGTGTGGCAATGGATGAATGTGTCTTTTGGTTATAATGATCTATTTTCCTTTGGGTATATACCCATTGGTGGGATTGCTGGATCAAATGGTAGCTGTTTGAGTTCTTTGAAAAATCTCTAAACTGCTTTCCACCATGGCTGAACTAATTAACATTCCTACCAACAGTGTATAAACATTCCCTTTTCTCTTCAGCCTTGCTAGCATCTATTATTTTTTGGCGTTTTAGTAATAGCCATTCTGACTAGTGTGAGGAGGTATTTTATTGTGGTTTTGATTTGCATTTCTCTAATTAGTGGTGTTGAGCATTTTTTCATGTTTGTTGGCTGCTTGTGTGTCTTCTTTTAAGAAGGTGACTGTTCATGTCCTTTGCCCATTTTATAACAGGTTATTTGCTTTTCACTTGCTTATTTAAGTCCTTATAGTCTCAGGATATTAGACCTTTGTCAGATACATAGTTTATGAATATTTCCTCCCATTATGTAGGTTGTCTGTTTACTCTATTGATGATTTCTTTTACTGTGCAAAAGTTTTTCAGCTTAATTAGGTCCCACTTGTCAAAAAAAAATAAGATTTTAAAAACCTGTTTCAATGCCAACTAAACAAAAAGCATTAACCTAATTGCATACACCAAACACAAGGGAAGATTTAGAAGGAGTGCAAAAGCAAAGCTCTTTAAAAACTGATCTGACCAGGACTCTTTGAATAAATGGCTGATTCTAGGACTTGGGTAGGAAATATATGAAATGAGCCAGGAGCATCTTTTAGTGCAAGAAAGAAAGGAACTGCTCAAAAAAAAAGGAAAACACAGCAGCAGGGGCAACTTTCAGAAGGCAAATGAAAGAGCTCCCAGTGGCCAAAGCTAGGATAATTTGTGCAATAAAATAAATAAAGTAGTATTAGATTACAACCCAAAGTGGAAAATAAATATCTATGAGTCTATGCTGATATAAATAAATGATTTAATAAGTAAATGGAGGAGAATATACAAATCTCCCATGAAGAAAAATTCCAATAATTTACGTACATAGCCCTCCAGGATGTGGAGAATAACTTCCCACTTCTTAAATGTGGGCTGTTTATAGTGACTTCCTTCCGAAGAATACAGCATGGAAAGGAGGAAAAATGAGTCACCTTACAGTGGAACAAACTGACAAACACTACCTCAACTAGGTGATCAAGGTTAAACTCAACAGTGATAAGTCTTGTTGATAGTACATACTCTTGATATGATGTGTTGATAATGCACTTTACCTCTGTAGTCATCATCCCCATAACACATAACCACTAACTAATCATAAGAAAAACATCAGTGTCTTACTTCATTTATGCTCCTATAACAGAATATCACAGACTGGGTAATTATAAAGAACAGAAATTTATTTTCTGAGTTCTGGAGGTTGAAAAGTCCAAGAGCCATGTGCCAGCAACTGGCAAGGGTCTTCTTAATGCATCATCACATGGTGGAAGGCAGAAGAGCAAAGGAAACAAGAGAGAATGATGCCACCGCACAAGCCCTTGTTATAACAGCATTAATCCATTGATGAGAGCAGAGCCTTCGTGACAGAGACACCTCCCAATAGGCCCCAGCTCCCAATGCTGTTGCACTGGGGATTAAATTTCCAACACATGAATTTCTGGAGGGCACATTCAAGCCATAACAATCAGACAAATTCCCAGTAGGGGAAAATTATACAAAACACCTAATCGACACTCCTCAAAATTGTCAAGGTCATCATAAACAAAGAAGTCTGAAAAACTGTCATAGCCAAGAGGAGTCAAAGGAGACAAGACGACTAAATGAAATGGGGTATGCTGAATGGGTCCTGGAAACAGAACAATTAGGTAATGTCTTAGTCCACTTGGGCTGCTATAACAATATAGACCGGGTCATTTATAAACAACAGAAATTTATCTCTCATAGTTCTGGAGGCTGGGAAGTCTAAGATCAAGAGGGCACCAGATTCGGTGTCGTGTGAGGGCCTATCTCTCATAAATGGTACCTTATGTGTGTCCTCGTATGATAGAAGAAGTGAGCAAATTCTCTCAGGCCTCTTTTATAAAGGCACTAATTTCATTCACAAGGAGCTCTGCTCTCATGACCTAGCCACCTCCCAAATGCCTCACGTCTTAATACCAATACACTGAGAGTTAGATTTCAACACATGAATTTTAGTGGAACACAAACAGTCAGACCACAGCAGGTAAAAAACTAAGAAAATCTGAATAAAGTATGAATTTTAGTTAATACTCATACATCAATACTGGTGCACTAACTGTAATAACTATACCATACTAATATAAGATGCTAGTAATAGGGGAAACAGGGTGTGGGCTATATAGGAATTCTCTGTACTACCTTTGCAGTTTTTCTATAAATCTAAATCTCTCCTAAAATTAAAAGTTCATTAGAAAAAAGTTATAAGCTAGTTCTACAGCCTTGATGGAAATCTGACAAGATCTACAGCTTTGAAGTGATTTCTGTAGTTCACACAGAAGAGACTTGGAAGCAGCAACAGAAACCTGCATTTCAGCCCACCTGAGACTACTGCCAAATCTAGTTATTAGATGAAAGAAGAGAGCATCAAGACACATCCCTGATTGAAAGAGCTAGTGTCTTTCCGTACCTAATGTACTCCCTTTTGTGGATGCATTTCTACCCTACAGCACAAAGCAGTGAAAAACCAAGATATAATGTTCCTGAAAGACAGCAGAGGTGCTGCAGATAGGCTCAGTTACAAACCAAAGAACATTTAGGAGAGAGAAAGAAATTCATTCATTTTCCAAAAATGTTAAAAGAGACAGTAGTTTGGTGAATCTGAGAGAATCTGGATCAACATATTTCTTGGCATACTTGGAAAGAAATAATTCTTTGGTGGTTATAAAGATTCATCATAAAGAGATCTTAACAATGCCACAAATCTTCTTAGGTCCACACTGCAGTTTGCTCAGTTCTAGAAGAAAACGTCTTGACCTTACAGCAGTCTTCAGACTCAGAACATTTAAGTATGTCATTACTACAAGGTTAGCCCTTATTCTCATCCTTGCAATTGTGAAAAGGAAAGGCACTGGAAAATGAGGACATTCCCACTCCTCAGGGCACCTTTAATAAGCATCTGTAGGCATCACTGCAGATCATCATACTGTCATGGCATCTGGTCAAAATAAACCTGCCTCTGGTGCTGCAGTTATTTTGGCTACTATTGAGGGGAGTTCCAACTGCTACTACAGTCATTCCTTCAAATGTCCGGAAAGATTCAATATTTAAATCAAGACCCAGGCTCATCTCTCAAGGACCACACCTCTCCAGTAACCACTTGTACATCTTACTTGTGTGCGACAGTTATGGTGTCCCCTTGAGACCACTGCTTCAAATAACAACCATCTGCTGCAGAGGGAAGTTGGGACTGGCCCACGGGCCTACTAGTACTCGGGTTTACACACTCACTAGACTTGGAGCTTACAAATTTCTCAGATTCTACCACATCATACAACCCATCCTTAAACCCTTGTAATATCTCTTAGTTTGATAAATTCTCTTAGGTAGAATAAACAGAAAACCTAATTTATATCAAGTATGTGAAAATTAAGTTAAATTTAAACTTCTTATAGAATTAACCATTCATTGTTAGTATCAATGGGGAAGTGTAATAACAGATACTTCAAATGTCATATATATATATATATAATATTACTATATAAATGTTGTGAAATAAGCATAATTGTCTTTTACTTGGACAATATTAAAATAAGTTTTTATTACCTAAGTGCACACCCAATGAATACTGCAGAAACAGACCAGAATAATCTTAGGGTGACCAAAAGATGACAATATCTCAGATTAAGTACTGTATTTACTTTTCACTATGTATAGAAAAGTCAAATACTCCTTTGTGGGGACCAGCCCAGAATAATCCTGACTCATCAAAAATGGCTAGGCAGTCAGGAGATGGATAGTTTATCATCCTTAAAAAATAAATAACTAAAAGACAATCACATCCATAAATTTCAAACAAAGTTTTATTACCTAAATTCAATTTGCTGTAGTTTAATTAAGTTGCATCAGCTGGCACTATATTTAAGGTCTGCAGGCTTTAACAACTTTAGGGACTAGCCCAGCAACCAAACAAACTCTCATTACAAAATGGCATTTAATTGGGGGCTCTCAGGAGGCACTCAAGAATATATTGTCCCAGAAGTGACTCGGTAAGACAGACATAAAATGAAATCTAAAGAAATGGTCTCTCAAAGGCATGATGCAACAGGAACAAGAATAAAACCTGGCAGACATAGGTACATAAGATTGACTGTAGATAATCTCCATTTACCACTTTGATGGAATTTTAACTATGCTTTATTTACTAAAGAGGGGATAGATTGAGTATAAAATATAGAGATGTATCTAGATGACATTTTTAAAGTATTTGTTTTAGAACAACACAGAAAGTGGCCATCTATATACCAATTAATTGAATCAGTAAAAGAAATTTTACTAAACAAAATGAATGACTTTTCTTAAATATGCACTTTTACATGAATGCTAATTAATCTTTAACTGATCTTGCAGAAATGTTTGTAGCATTTAAAGGGAAAAATATTTTTATAAAGCTTTCAGTCTTACCAAGAAAATTATTGCATGCACATTTATATTTCCTGTCTATAGTAGCAACTTCAGTTATTTTGGCCAGGTGGTATTGCTTGTGGAGAATCACACCAATTATCTAACTTCTCTGCTTTTGAGCAGAGATTTATTTACATAGTTCATTCTCCAATGAGGTCATGAAATGATACAGAAAACAGAATTCATATTAATATTTTTGGACTCCTAAACTATATATGCTATTATCCAAACTCTAAAAATGACCCCAGATTACTTTAGAAGTAAATAAAACACTCTTATCAATCCCTGTTATATTTCCATTGTAAGGTTCTGTATCAGGCCATTCTTGAACTGCTATAAAGAAATACCTGAGACAGGGTAATTTATAAGAAAAGAGGTTTAATTGGCTCACCGTTCTGCAGGCTGTACAGGAAACATGATACTAACATCTGCTTCTGGGAAGGCCTCAGGAAGCTTGCAATCATAGCAGAAGATGAAGGGAGAACAGATGTCTCCCATGGTAGGAGTGGAGCAAGGGTAGCAGGGAGGTGCAACACACTTTTACACAACCAGATCTTGTGAGGACTCACTCAGCACAGCAAGGACAACACCAACCCATGAGGGACCCTCCTCCATAACCCAAACACCTCCCACCAGACCCCACTTCCAACACTTCAACATGAGATTATCAGGCACCTAATGTTTACAACTATGCTTAAAGTATTTAAAATAATGTATCTAATTATTGGCTTTGACTTTTATGAGTGCATGCAAAGTTTGCACTTTAAATATGTCCAATTATACTATTTTTCAGTGCAAAATTCACATACTCTGGTAATTTTACATAGTTTTATATTTTTCATGACTTCCCTTTATTAGGGTTGGAAGCTAGAAGAAATGAAGCAGTAATTTTATTTTCACAAAATGATAACTTTTAGCAAGGCTTGTCTTATCCTTACGTGTTAAGACTTTAGAATCTATGTTCTGATATGCCAAAAATATTATTGAAATTGTTTTTTCCATAAGGTGTTAAAATAAGACACTCTTTAATGTCTAGGACAAATACCTAATGCATGCAGGACTTAAAACCTAGATGGGTTGATAGGTGCAGCAAACCACCATGGCACACATATACCTATGTTAACAAAACGGCACATTCTGCACATGTATCCCAAAACATAAAGTAAAATGAAAAAAAAAAAAAAGGAACTCTTTAATGCCAGTAGCTTGGATATGACATCACTGGGGATAGAAAACAAGAGAGAATGGAAAAGAGTAGGAAGAAAAGGCTGGGATAGGAAAGAAAAGTGGATCTCAAAACAAATTGTCCTTCTTCATATTTCTGTATAGGTCTGGGCCTGTTCTTAAACAAATGTCCAGCTAATAATGCCGAGAAATGCAAGTTCCTATTTTGCCATCTCCACTTGACATTCTTAAGTTATTTAAGTCTTCCTTATTTTTACAACACATCATTCTTCATTTTCTTATCACATAACCCTCTGCCACTTGAGTCTCAGGTCTGCCTATGAACAAAAATATAAGCCATACTACACTTGAAAAAGAGTTCGCCCAAACCGTAACCAGCTTTCAACCCATGACATTTACTGTCCTTTAGAAAGTGGTGGGATCATGTGATCATAACTGACCATAAATAATCTAAGAACCACGCCAAAGATCTGAATCATAGGAACTGTGCACTTTTGGTTTTATACTTTAATCAAAAGTCACCAACAATTTTCAGTTGAAAAATTGCATCTGAAGTTGTCAACATATGTGCCAAGTTTTAATTGAGGGTAATTGGGAATGCTTAGGCTACCAAACGATTGAACAGCAACTTGGTAAATGGAAATAGTGACAGATTTTTAGCTTATAAAACTCTCCCACAGAACAAGATGGCTGAACTGAAGAAATGCTCACCAAAAGGCCCAGCAGGTAGACTGTGGTAACTGTTTCTTCAGTTTGTGCTTCATCACACAAAGACACTGCACAAGAAAGGTTGTTCTGAAGCATTTGCAGGCTGAAGTCAGCCAGATGCAGGCTGGAAGGGAAGGAACAGGAATCTTCACGAAGAAGCCTGGGCACCCAGGGTCCTAGAGAGTAGTAAGAGGGGGTGGAGGGAAAGGAAAGGATGCTGTCTCCAGCTCAGATGACTTGGGTTTCAGGCATGGTTGACTATTAGTTCTCTATGGATCCTTGGGCAAAATGTTACTTGGATTGTCCTACTGAACCCCCAAACTATGCATTTCCCTCTTTGAAGCTGTGTGCTCCTAGCCTAATGAGGTGATTTTTTTTATGTGCCTCACCCATGTACTGAGGTTATAACAAAACTCTGTGTATAAAAATGTCTTGCCAGACTACACATACTCATTTATAAAACTCTGGTTCTGATAACTGGGTATCTAGCCTTTCAATTACTTTGGGAAGTCTTCCTGAATAAGGGCTATAAAACTTACATTGCAGTATTTCACTTCATAAATGAAATCTGTCGCAACAAATCTATCCTCTTGAAAGGCTTTCAGGAAAGGTCAGTAATAGACCATCAACCTTTTTTAAATTGTGGAGTGATTAAAATTGCATTTTAAATATAATCCAAACATGATTGTTGAGAAACATCTTCATTTCTTCTTAGTCCTTAGCACTAATTTTCCAATGTAATGTTATTTTAGAACCCTGAGAGACTATATTTAAACAGTCATACGACAATTTTTTTAAATTGCTTAATTAAGTGAGTAGGATATTTTTTCCTTGGGAAAAACCCTCAGCCTATATCTAGATCTCATTTTAAACCTTGGTATTTTAAGGATTCTTTCAAGGTGTTTGAAGTATTCTTAATAGTTATTCAATTACTATAAAACCCAATTTCTATTCTTCTAATCTCTATAATCAAATCTTTACTTTCATGACTTGCTATTAAGCTCTATTTTAGGATTATAAAACTAGATATTCATCTTCTGTGACTTGTTACCATCAAGTTGAAGGTGGCAAGGATTTCACACATACTTACACAGTGGGTATGCTTGTTAGACACACAGAAATAAAATGTGTGTCAACGTCTTATCCTGTTTTCTGTTGCTATAGTACAGTATCACAGACTGGATAGCATATGACAAAAAGACATTTAATTCTTGAAATTCTGAAGTCTGGGAACTCCAAAGTTAAGAAACTGCATCTGGTGAGGGCCTTCTTACTGCATCATAACATGATGGAGGGCGTCACAGGAAAAAAAGGCAAGAGCACACCAGCCCAGGTCTCCCTTCCTCTTCTTAGAAAGCCACCAGTGCCATCATGGAGGCCCTATCCTCATGGCCTTATCTAATCCTAATTCTCTCCCAAAGGCTCTACCTCCAAATACCATCAACATATATATTTGGGGATTAAGTTTTCGACACCTAAAATTTAGGAGACACATTCAAACCATCGCACAAGGTTTCTATGTTACTGGGAAATGCTGATGAAGAGCTAAATATACGGTAGATAACCTACTCAATACATAAAGAAAAGGTACACCCTTAAGCATGCAGATGCCCTGAGCAATAAAATGTATGGTACATACTAAGAATCATGGGTCAGTCTAATTATATCTAATATCAGTGAGATCTATCTTGAGTACTATAATGAGAGTAGGAGCCACAGAACAAAGGGAAAAAAAATACAGATTCAGAGGATAAAGATAATAATAATAGTGGTACAATTTGATTATACTTAATGCATTAAACTGTACATTTAAAATTGTTGGGATGATAAATTTTATGTTATATATGTTTGACCATAAGAAAAATTAATAATAATAGTAATAATAATAACCACAAATATATATATATGATTCATGTACCAGGTACATTATCCTTTAGTCTTCAAAGCAGCTCTTTGAGGAGGTATTAGTACTACCCTCTTCTAAAGAAACTGGGAATCCAAGGACCACAAAAATAAAGTAAGTTTTCCAAGAATTAATAAAGTAACTTCTTCAAGTAGGTTTTACAGAACTAATAAGTGATAAAGATCTATGTATTAGTCTGTTTTCACACTACTATAAAGATACTATCTAAGACTGAGTAATTTATAAAGAGAGTTTAATTGGCTCACAGTTCCCACGTGGCTGGAGAGGCCTCAGGAAACTTACAATTATGGCTGAAGAGGAAGAGAAAGTAAGGCATGTCTTATATGGCAGCAGAAGAGAGCAAGTGAGCCCAGGGAAAAGTGCCACTTTAAAAACCATCATATCTGATAAGAACCTCCTCACTATCATGAGAACAGTGTGGGGGAAACTACCTCCATGATCCAATCACCTCCCACCAAATCCATCCCTCAAAACCTGGGGATTACAGTTCAGATTACAATTCTAAATGAGATTTGGGTGAGGACACAGCCACATCACATCAGTCTGATTGAACCCAAATGTTCTGGTTTTAAATTCTGTGATTATTTTTAACCATGTACAATGACTTCCACAGGTGTTAATGAAAGTACTTATAATTATAAGGAAAAGAAGCCAGCCAGGTGCAGTGACTCTCGCATGTAATCCCAGCACTTTGGGAGGCTGAGACTGACAGATCACCTGAGGTCAGGAGTTCAAGACCAGCCTGACCAACATGATAAAATCCCGTCTCTACTTAAAATACAAGAATTATCCAGGCATGGTGGCACATGCCTGTAATCCCAGCTACTCAAGAGGCTGAGGCAGGAGAATGACTTGAACCCGGGAGGCAGAGGTTGTGGTGAGCCAAGATCATGCCACTGCACTCCAGCATGGGCAACAAGAGCAAAACTCTGTCTCAAAAAAAATAAAGCCATACTGAAAAGTAAAACTATCTCAAAGTTGTAGCCAAAAGACAGCTGAGAACACCAATAATGTGGGTGGGTGGGGGAGAATGGTCAGTATATGATTATTTATTCATCTAGGCAATAAATAATTGGATGTCTACTAGGTGCACTGAGGACAATATGTGAATAAGACAAAGCTTTTTGCATTCATGGAGCTTATATTTTAGTAGAGAGAACAAAAAAAAGTGAACAAATTAATAAACAAAGTATTTTTGACTTGCAAGAAGTGCTATGTGGAAGTAAAACATTGATAGCAAGAAAGTGAGTGTCAGAGGTGGGGTCTGCATTAGCTAGGGCAGAGTTTCCCAATCTTGGCACTGCCAACTTTCTGGACTGAATAATTCTCTGTTGTAGTTTAGCAGTATCCCCAACCCATTTGCCCATTAGACCAAGTAGCAAAACCTCTCCTTCCCAGGTGTGACAAACAGGATTGTGTCCAGATATTTTCCAATGTTCTTTGAGGAACAAAATTACCCTCAGTTGAGAACCACTGGCTTCAAGGGTTAGGGAAGTCTTCTCTGAAGAGGTGACATCTGATCTGAGGCCAAGTGATGTGAAAGGGCCAGCAGTGAGAGATCCAGGGGTAGAGGCACGGGGATGGGTAAGGGCAAACACTCTCATGGGAAAAGCCTTTGTGTATTGGCTGGGGTGGCTGATGCCTAGTGAGCTGTGCTGAGAGTGGCAGAAGGGGGTATCAAAGAGGTAGGCAACTTCAGCTCATGAGAGTCCTCTAGACAATTGAGTCATTTTAAGTGTTTTAGTTTATCGGGGAAAAATGGTAGCAAGGATAATTTTTTTAACTCTAGGTCATTAAAGTATCTTTCTGTTATCTTTCAATTTTTTAAAACACGTTAGAATTTAGCACAACTAACACTTCTCTGGGAGGAAACTATTGATCTCTTTATATTCTTATATATTTTTGAAAAACCTAAAGATCCTATAAAAAAGAAAAGTACTTAGAACTGATCAATTCAGTAAAGTTGCAGGATACAAAATCAATGCACAAAAATCAGTAGCGTTTCTCTACACTAACAATGAAGTTTCTGAAAAAGAAATCAAGAGAACTGTCTTATTTATAATTACTACAAAAAAAAGTACTTAGAAATAAATTTAATCTAGGAAGTGAAATACCTGTCACTGAAAACTATAAAACATTAATGAAAGAAATTCAAGAAAACATAAATAAATAAAAAGATATCTCACATGTTCATGAATTGGAAAGATTAATATTGTTAAAATGTCCATATTACCCAAAATGATCTACAGATTCAAAGCAAAGTCTATCAAAATTTTAATGTCACTTCTCACAGATGTAGAAAAAGCTTTTAAAATTTATTTGAAACTTCCCCAAAAAATTGCAAATAGCTAAGTCAATTATTAGCAAAAAGACATAGCTGGAGGCATCACACTACTTGATTGCAAACTATGCTGCATATTAATAGTAATTAAAACAGCATGGTACTGGCATAAAAATAGACATAGTAGCCAGTTGGACACTACACAGAACCCAGAAAAGAACCCATGTATCTGTGGTCAGTTGATTTTCAACAAAGGTGCCAATAATATCTAATTGGAAAAAGATAAATAAAAACAATAAATGGTGTTAGGAAAACAGGATATCTACAGGGAAAGGAATGAAATTGGATCCTTATTTTATACCACATACAAAAACTAACTGAAAATAGATTAAAGACCTAAACACAAGACCTAAAACTGTAAAATTACTAGAGAAAAAATCATAGGGGAGAAACTACACAACTCTGGTCTAGGCAATTACTTTTTAGGTTTGACCCCAAAGTTAGGCAACAAAAGCAAAGGTAGACAAATGGGATTACATTAAAATGAAAAGCTTCAGCACATCAAAGGAAGGAACTAACAGAATGAAGAGACAACCTAGGCATTGGGAGAAAATATCTGCAAGCCATACATCTAATAATGGATTAACATATAAAATATATAGGGAGCTCAAACAACTCTATAGAAAGAAAACAAATTACCCAATTAAGAAATGGGCAAAGGACCTAATAGACATTTCTCAGAAGAAGACATAAAAATGATTTCAAATATATGAAAAAATGCTCAACATCACTAATCATTAAAGAAATGCAAATTAAAACTACATAAGATATCACCTCACAGCTGTTAGAATGGCTACTAAGAAAACAACAAAAGACAGGTGTGAGCAAGAATTTGGAGGAAAGGGAATCTTTGTACACTCTTGGTGGGTACGTAAATTAATACAAGCATGAAAAATGGTACGGAGTTTCCTCAAAAAACTAAACATAGAATTACCACATCATCTAGTAATCCCGTCCCTGATACCCAAAAGATTTAAAAACTAGTGTGCTGAGGAGATGCCTGCCTGTATGCCCATGTTCACGCAGCACTATTCACAATAGCCAAATTATGGAATCAACCTAAGTGTCCATCAAGGAATAAATGGATAAAGAAAGTGTGGTGTATATACAAAATGAAATACTATTCAGCCTTTAAAAAGAAAGAAATTCTATTGTTTGCAACAACATGGGTAGAATTAGCGAATATTATGCTAAGTGAAATAAGCCAAACATTGAAAGATAAATATTGCATGTTCTCACTTATATGTGAAATTTAAAACAACTAAACTCACAGAAGCAGAGAGTAGAATGGTGGTTACTAGAGGCAGGAGGTTGGAGGAAATCCGGAGATAATAGTCAAAGGGTACAAACTGGGAGATGATAGTCAAAGGATACAAGTCTCAGTTAGATAAGAGATATGAGTTTGATTTTTTAAGATCAGTATTTCAGCATGCTGAATATAGCTAATAATTGAACATTGTACCTTTCCATATCACTAAGAGAAAAAATTTCTAATGTTCTCATCACAAAAAAAGTTGAATATGTGAGGTGCTAGGAATGTTAATTTGCTTAGTTTAATCATTCCACATTGTATTCAACAATCATAACACCATTTTGTAAAATGATAATTTGTCAATATACAATTTAAAAAATAATACAATCTACTTTGCGCAAAAAAAAGACAAGAAAAACAACCAAAAACACACAAACACACACACACACCTTTGTCAAGATTAGACAACAGCACCAGATCCAGAGATGATTCAGCTATTGGAACATTCAGGCAAGGACATTTTTATGATCATAATTAATAAGTTAAAGGATCAAGAGGAAAAAATGGAAAGCATGTCTCAATAAATTAGGATTTGCAGCACAGAGACTGAAACTATAAACAAGAGCCAAATGCAAATTATCAAAATTAAAAACACAATATCAAGGATGAGAAATGTATTTGTCTGTTTTATCAGCAAACACAACAGAGTAAAGAATTAAAGATAGGTAAATAGTAACTATCCAAAGTGAAACACAAATAGAAAATACAGTTGTTTTTTTAATTCAGAAGGCTTGAATCAATCTCAAAGAGTTTAATGTGTATTAAGTAGATTCTTAGAAAGAGAAGAAAAAAAAATGATGCGCAAAAAAGTATTTTAAAAATGTGCATTTCAGGCCGGGCGTGGTGGCTCATGCCTGTAATCTCAACACTTTGGGAGGCCAAGGCGGGTGACTCATTTGAGATCAGGAGTTCAAGACTAGCCTGGCCAAAATGATAAAACATCATCTGTACTAACATACAAAAAATTAGTCAGGTGTGGTGGCAAGTGCCTGTAATCTCAGCTACTTGGAAGGCTGAGGCAGGAGAATTGCTTGGACCCAGGAGGCTAAGGTTGCCATGAGTCGGGATGGTGCCACTGCACTCCAGCCTGGGCAACAGAGCAAGATTCCCTCTAATAAAAACTATATATATATAGTTTATATATATATGGAGAGACAGAGAGAATTTTAAATGTATATATAAAGGTGTGTGTGTGCATACATACATTTCAAAATTGACAAAAGATAACAAACAACATAAATGCATAATGAAAGATACCCAGAGAACCTGAGCAGAATTAACAAAATTTAAAAAACAAAGAGGAGGCATCAGAGTTAACTTGCTAAAAAAACCAAAAAAAGAAAAATCTTGAAAGTAGCTGGAGGAAAAAAAACTTTACATACAGAAAAACAAATAAAGAATTATCACAGATTTCTTATCAGAAAATATAAGCAAGCCAGAAGGCAATGGAGTAACATCTTTAAAGTACAGAAAAATGAAAAACTGTACATTTAGAATTCTATATATTCAATGAAACTATTTCTTTAAATAAAGATTTTTTTCCAAAAAAATAACAGAAAGAATTTATTGCCAAAATGCCTGTACCACAAGAAATATTAAATGAAATTCTTCAAACAGAAAAAATATGATCAAACCAGGTGCGAATTTGGATCTACACAAAGAAATTGAGAGAATCAAAACAGGAAGAATTAGGGTAAACGTGAAAAATTTAATTATTTAAATTTTTAATAATTATTTAAGTTATCTAAAAATAACTAAAGCAAAAGCAGTAGGAATGTATTCTTGGATATATAACCTAGATTAGAAGTAAGTGAGTAGAAGTAAAATTTATGACAATAGCACAAAGAATTGGAGGGAGGAAATAAAAGTGTACTATTTTTAAGGTTCTTAGACTACATATGAAGTAGAATAATATTATTTAAAGGTGCACTCTGATTGGAAAGATATGTGTATAGTGCACCTTAGAGTAATCACTAAGACAAAAAAAGAGATATAAGTAATAAGCTAATAGTTGTGTTAAAATGAAATCATAAATACATGCAATACAAATGAAAAGAGAAAAAAGAAACAAAAAAATAGAAAAGAAACAGAAAAAGAGCAAAATGGTGTATCTAAGTTCAATCATGTCAGTAATTGCATTAAATTTCAATGGTCTACACACAAAAATCAGAGATTATCATACTTAAATTTGGATTTTAAGAAGCAAGACCAAAATAAAAGCAGCCTGAAAGAATCACACTTATTAAAAGGATGGAAAAAGCTGTGCAAATACAAATCACAAGAATACCAAGTGATTTTATAATACAGTGTAAATTTCAGTACAAGAAATATTACCAGGATAAAGAGGACCATTCAATAATGCTAAAGAAATAAAATTAATCAAGAAGACATAACAATCCTAAATATGTAGGTACCTAATAATGGAACTTTAAAATACACAGGTGAAAATTTGTAGGTATGAAAGAAGAAATAGAAAAATCTGCAAGTGTGGTTAGAGATTTCAAAAAAACCTCTCAGTACATGACAGGATAAGTAAACAAAAATCTGTCAGAATATAAAAGATGTAACCAACACTGCCAACCAACCCCACCCAACAACAATACAACACACATTTTTAAACTACAATATATTAGATTCTGGGCCATAAAACAAATCTCAACAATGTAAGAGAGTTGACATTATACAAAGTATGGCCTCTGACAAAAGGAAATTAAACAGAAATGAATATCAGAAAAGTTTCTTGAAAACCTTCAGCCGGGCACTGTGGCTCACGCCTGTAATCCCAACACTTTAGGAAGCCAAGGTGGGCAGATTGCCTGAGGTCAGGAGATTGAGAACCCTGTCTGGACTAAATGTAAAAAAATTAGCCGGGTGTGATGGCGGGCATCTGTAGTCCCAGAAACTCAGGAGGCTGAGGCAAGGAAATTGCTTGAGCTAGAGAGGTGGAGGTTGCAGTGAGCCAAAATTGCACCACTGCACTCCAGCCTGCGCAACAGAGCAAGACTCCATTTCCAAAAAAAAAAAAAATTCTAAATTAAATGTAAGTCAAAAAGTCACACAGAAGACCAGTATTGTGAATCAAATGAAACTAAGACCTAGACCTAAACATAATTTGTAGTACACAGCTAAAGCAGTGCCTCGGGAGATTTCCATGGCATTAAGTAACTGTATTAGAAAACAAGAGATACATATAGGATCTAAATAGAAACACTCTTACACTGTTGGTGGGACTGTAAATTAGTTCAACCATTGTGGAAGACAGTGTGGAGATTTCTGAAGGATCTAGAAATAGAAATTCCATTCGACCCAGCAATCCCACTACTGGATATATACCCAAAGAACTATAAATCTTTCTACTATAAAGACACATGCACACGTATGTTTGTTGCAGCCCTGTATACAATAGCAAAGACCTGGAACCAACCCAAATGCCCATCAATGATAGACTGGACAAAGAAAATGTGGTACATATACACCACAGAATACTGCACAGCCATAAAAAACGATGAGTTTGTGTCCTTTGTAGGGACTTGGATGAACCTGGAAACCATCATTCTCAGCAAACTGACACAAGAACAGAAAGCCAAACACCGTACGTTCTCACTCATAGGTGGGTGTTGAACAACGAGAACACGTGGACTCAGGGAGGGGAGCCTCACACACTGGG
>PVKP010023686.1:0-35965 GCA_004027715.1 Plecturocebus donacophilus
CTAGAGCCCATCTAGTTATCAGGAAGTCAGAAATGAAGATTTGCCGTTCCAGAGAAGAGGCAAGAGGTCATGAGAGATTAGCTGAGAGACCCTTGAAACCGTAAAAGGATCCCTTTATAGCCCATTTTCATTATAAAAAGAACAGAATCCCAGTAAATTAGGTGCCCATGGAGTTAACTACTTTAGGATTTTTCTCATAGAGAGAGATGTGTCACAATAGTTACATTCTACGACTGAGCAGTGTAAGCCCAATTTTGGCTTGCTTTTTTTCAACACTGGGAACACGGTTCTAAAGTAGCATCTTAGATTACTTCTGCACAGACTCAATGACCTTGAAGTGACATGTAGAATTTGAGGTGATGGCCTCATTTCATCCACTTACATCATAGTTCCAAAGTTTCTGTCTTATGCTTTCTTAGATTTGAATTTTGTCATACTTGAATATTCTAACTGCTGTGATTGTAAAAGGCAATATATTATAGAAAGCTTAGAAAACAGAAAGACATTTAAAAAGAAAGCAAAAGGTACTCATAAGCCAAACACAAATAACCACTGCTGTGAGTTTTTATATATGTATATGTACATATATATGCATGTATACAAATGTGTATATCCATGTGTCACATAAATACACATGTTATGAAAATGCATAGATACATATACCATCTATATATTTTCTTAGTATTATAGATCATATCATACATTCTATTTCATATTCAATTATTAGTTGATATTACATTTGAACATTTTTCCATGTCATTAAAAATGATTTGATAAGCATTATGTTCCTGTGCTGCATAATGTTTCATTATATGAACTTATCATAACACTGAATCATTCTCCTGAATTGTCATCGGACAATTCAGTAAGGTGTGTATTTTGAGAGGAAGAAGTGTGATGCCTTTTTTTCTTATACCGCATTACTCCTGAATGATCACTTTCTCATGCTCATCTTCTCTTCTTACCACCACAACCCCTGATGTTGGGGATATTAGATGGAGTCACGTTACTGCCCAATATAAGAGAAACAATGTAAGAAGTGCATGCGTGGTGGTCAGTATAGTGAAGGCAGTGCAGAATGAGTTACTCCCAAGCCAACTGTTTCTTCTATCTTTTCCCTTTGTGATTATTTTTAAAAATCATTTTTGCCTCCTTCACCAGTCCCCACATATTCAGATGCATGTCTGAATGCATGCATACATGCACACATACCCATATCAAGACCTAAACATGGGGAGAACTTCTTAAAGTCCCTAAATTACAGCCTTTTTCATCATTATTTATGATGCACATTTTGCCTAAGAAAAAAATTAAGCAATAGGTAAGCAATAGAAAGTTAACTTTAGGCAAGCTTGCTTCCCCCGATGACAGTGTAGTGAAAGGCTAGGACCATGGCATGAACCCCGGAGAGAGCTGAGTCCATGCACACGAATATACATTAGCAGGACTGGACAGAGCACCATTGTTTTAATATCTTCTGTTTTCACAGGTGCTATAGAGTCATTTTATGAGTCTTCACCATGACCCATGTCATAGAAAGGCAAATATAGCTATAGTTTTGCTGAATCCAGGTTTCAAGCTCCTTGTTCAAACAAAAACATAATTTCTAAATCGGTCCAAAGCAAAGTTCAACATCTTGAATTCCGTACACTCTCCCTTTTATTCTCCTTCACTTCAGCTTGTCTCCTTCAATGTTACTTTCTCCATTTTAAATATCATCAGCTGATAAATCAGTTGACAGATCTGCAACAGTTTATTCTAATATTGAAAATGACAGATTACAGCCATACATTTTTTCCAGAGAGAAGGCAATGGTAGGCATTTCTACATTTAGAAATTGATGTAGCATGAATAAAGATACCCAAGTAGGTAAAATAGAACTTCAAAGTCAATTTGATGTATTCCTTAATCTACTACTATTAGATAACAGTGATGTACAAACTTCCTAGAAGGACCATGGAAGATGATTGGCATTCTTTAAAATATAGTCCTTGTAGAAAAGTCCCTTTGTTACTAGATGTAAGAATGATTCTTACTAGATATTAGAATGATTCTAACAAAAGGAAGGATTAAGCTTTCACCTGATTTCTTACCTGTCACAAGAAAGTAGAAAAGAATGGAACATTTAATTAAAAAAAGAAAAAACAGAAAAGTTTAAGGGCTGTTCATTTCATCCTTGTGTAGAGAACAATGGGATTGTGAGTGTCGCCAACAGGCAGCATCCCATTTCTTATACATTGTTACTGAAGGTTAATACACACACACATATACACACACAAACACATACACACACATCAAGAAAAATTTGTCACACAAATGAGTATTAAAACCTTGCACAAATAAATACAGAAAATTTAGTCACGTAAAATAAATGTTAGTACTCCAGTGACTTTCCCTCCTGGGAATAGATAGCCATCTTAATCGCTTTGTTTCCCATTTTTTAAAAAACAAGATTTGACTTCTCTCATGTATCCCCCTACGTGTCAGTAATTTCTTCGGAAGCTATGCAGGCCCCTTTATCCTTCTCTGTCTCCTTCTTACTTTTCATCATCTCCAGCCAGTGCGATTTTAATCTTTGTGATCCACACTCGTAGCTCACTCTTTCTACCCAAACACCTGGGTTTACTAGACATGTTTTATAAACCTACTATATCATCCTGTATCAGAGGAATGGGTGAAAATGGAGGTCTTCATTTATTTAAATATAAATATAAACATATTTATATTGAATCTATAGATATTATATAAATGTATAAATATATACACATCCATCTATCCCAGAGGCACAGATAGAATACATGAGTCCCTTCAATACTCCAAAGAGGAGCATTCTATCATTTATCAGTTGCAGTGTAAGCATCTCCCACTTATGCGCTCCCATGCTCCACATCTGTGCATCTCCATCTCCCACTCTTGATGAAGGTGCTGTTGCACTAGTGGTCTTATCCAAAACCCATGAATCATTAGTCCTCCACAAACCAGAAAACTGGGCCTCTGCAGGGACCCACCAGTCTTACCAATTGGAAACTTTTGGTGAAATCAATGAAGTGGGTTAGAGTAGTTTATTGGCATCCTACAGGCCTCCAGGCACCTCCACACAGCCTATGATATGTCTTGTAGATCCTGAGCATCCACTCTGTCTCTAAACCTCACAGGTTTCCCAGGGCCCTAGAGGTACTAAGAAGCCATGACAATCGCAACCATCACTGCAATAGCAGTTAACACTGTATAATATTTTTTAGACCAAAAAAACCAAAAACCACTTTTCATAATATCTCATTTTAACTGCCTACCTTTATTTTGGTAGGAAATTTGCCTTTGCTAATAGTCGCCTACTATGCTCAGTAGTTTCCCACTCTCCTTATAAAATACCCAAGTGGCTACTTTCTGGGTATTAGTGAATTCTGTAGATCTGCTAAGAGAAGAAACCTGTTTGCTAATGCAGTTACACAGTATTGTCAGTTTTGAGGCACATATTCTCCTGCTTGAATAGCTCTCTCTTTCATCAGAAGTGAGACAGTTACTGTAACGGCTTGGTGAGCATCTGGAAGTAACATGAATAATGATGATAATAATAATGACCTCACAGGATGTATAATTTGGGGATTAAAGAATATTTACAAGCTTATTGTGTCATAGTTAATGATGAGGTGCCAAGTTTTCTTGCCACCACCCTTCGCAGTGGTATTTCCTGCTTGGATCAGAGAACTAATTATAGTAAGTGGTGCCCTTTCAAAGAACTCGCCCCATCCTAAAGCATATGCTGACATAAAGATATCAGACTGTTTTAGTGTTGTTTTTCAGATACAGTTTATTAATGTTATTTTGCATTTGTATTAAAAATCTGTATAATGTAATCATTTAGTGTTTATTTTATTGTGTGTACCTTCTACTCAGAGGGTTGGCATTATTGTTCCTAACAGTGACGGATACAAGCAGATCATGCCTTATGACCTCTACCATCCCCTTCCTCGGTACGTAAATCAATCATCCTGATATTAGAATTAGCAAATTAGTCTTCTGCTGCTTATCTGTATATAGAGATATACATAGAGAAATTCTGTGTTTTTAAGATGGTAGATGGTATATTTTGCAATCCATTCTGAATTCTGCTTTCGAATAATACTAGCCTGTTCAGACTGTAAGCTTACCATCCAAAAACTGTTTTAAGGTAGAATCATATTACACTGGAGTGAACACGGTAATTCACTGTGATTAGATACAGTGTACACGTTTATGTTATGTCTTGCTTTCTCTCCCTTTGTCCTTTTCTATTTTTCCTCTCAATAGGACCCTAGTCATTAAAGCACTGTTGCTAACTGTTAAACAAACACTGCCTAAAGTATTATTGCACTACCACTAACTTGGACCTCCAGATGTAATAGTATTCTGCATATGGGCTTTAAATGTCTACTTTTTATTTCAAAGAAATTGTAATTCAGCACGAAAGGCAATTTTTTATATTCTTATTGTTCAGAACATTTTGGGAGATGTTTTTTCTAAACAAAATTCAATGTGCTGCATTGCTTTTTTAAAGTACAGTACTTTTAAAAACTAGAAAAAATAATGAAAGTAAGTCAGGAACTTTTAAAAGAAATTGTTCTCTTTTTAATATATTCATATGAAAACTGGAGAAGCTGAAAAATGTTAGCTACTGAGTGTATCGCCTGCCACATTGGAAACAGCTCCACAGATAGCAGAAATTAAAACTGGGATTGAAGTAGACCTATGCTCTATTTCTTTGCTTATTTGGCCCTCGTGTGAATCAGCTCTATTTGGAACCAAAGGTTTAAACCTGGTCATAATTGTCTGGAGTAATCTACAGTAGCCTGCTCCATTCCAACTAAACCAAACCCAGAAAATAATTTTATTTTGAACTATAAAGGCTTAATGGAAAAATCTCCAAATACCTAATGAATTAGAAGCCAGATGGAGGTCCCTCAGAGTCATCTAGTGCAGCTCCCCATTGATGCTTCATTCTCCCGTTCCTTCCCCAACAATCACAACCATAGACCACAGAAATGTTAACATATGTATTTATACAGACATGCATTCATCTATTCAATGCATACGTATTCACACATTTATATACACATCTATCAATGTTTATATAATACATATATACAAATGAAAGTTGTCATCCAGCATCTACTTAAATATGTCTAGTGACTGGCTTTCTCCTAGTAATCACATGTAGGAAACGAATTTGACTTATACTAGATATACTCATTGCTTTTCTTGTTGTTTTAAATTCTTTCACTATGTGGCTATGTCATTAGTCAGCTCCCTCCTACTTTCCTATGACTATATTGATAAAGACAATAAATGGCTTTAGATTGTTCCTGATATATTATTTTTTCTGGTTTAATCCAGAACTCTTGTCCTTGAAAAATTTTTAATGAAAATACCAGAAGATTAATTTAACTGAACCAAGAGTTCATTTGGTTTCAATTTCTGTATCTGTAAAATAAATGTTCGCAGGATATATGTATCTGCTTGTATGAAAGCCATACATTTCATTATTTCAAGATAAAGGTAAAGTTGGACATCAGGAGTAAGCAACATCAAGTTTATGTTTTTTCCTGTAATGACATTTCCTGGATTGCTGTTTTATCTGTGACCTCTCTTGTTTATCTTTCTCTGGCATAACTAATGCATATATGAAGTTAAAATCGATTTCTTGTAGATTGGGATTTTCTCCAAATGCCCAAATTCCAATGGAATATTAAAATGATCCTCCTGGGTGTTTGTAGTATGTCCTTGTGTACACTCTTGGCATATCCAGGCATCACAATGGGAAAGAACAATGAATTATTTTTTACCCCCTTGTATGTCTGATACTAAACTAGTTCTAAAGTTATATATTCAGCTTTATTGACAAAGTCTTAGTAAATGGAAGCTATTTCTACAACTATGTTTTCATTTGTAAGAAGAATGAAGGCTCAAAAATGGTTCTCAAATGGCAGCTACCCACTGATCAAGACAATTTAAATTATTTAAATGGGGTTAAGAACACAAGTATAGATATAAAACACAATGAATATATTTTTAGCTTGTTCTTTCCTGCTTTCAGTCTTTAACTGTAACACATATCCAGATGTAATATGAGAATGTAGTCTGAATAATTATCTTGACTTATAATTAATATGCCACTCTGCTGCATCCTGCATAATTGGAGAATTTCTTAAACACATTGTGTGTTTAAAAAAATTAAAAGCCGAAAGAGTTTAAATGATATATAAATTTATTCAGTGTTCTCCGGGATAAGACTCTTGGATATGTCCTTTTTTATTCCGGGCACTTACCTGATTACCATCTTCAGATGTCCTGACATGCTCTCTCTCAGCTTTTATTACGCTTTTTTAAAACACACAGACATGTTTTGCTTCAGGATTCCACATAACCCTATTCTTATATAAGGATTCACATGATAATTTTCTTCACGTATAACTGTAGTTGTATGCTGGAACCATAGTATAAATTTTTGGAATAATATTAGCCTCATTTGTCTTTCTATGATCACTGACATTGAAAAAAATACTTATTGCTATTTGTGAAATTCTACTATGGTTAGGTCCAAGTGCTGAGACAGAAATTAATCACTCTCCCTTTAATAAGGTCAAGCTTAGGAATTTTAGAGTACCAATTAGAAAATGTGCTCTTTTATGGCATCTTAATATTCTAAGTGATTCAATGTACAGTTAAAAACATATTCCTACTTCACTGTCAGATCAAATCTAATGTGAATACATACTTATGTGTTCAACCCAACTTTAATCTGAATCAGGCCTGCTATTCACCTCCAGAAGGAAGCCCTCCAGAGATTTACGTGGAGACAAAGGAGAATTGGTCTTACCCACTGGGAAGAGAAACTCTCTACAGAGCTACTTTATTTCTCTTGGAAGAGATCAGAAAGTCTCCCAAGGGCCAAACAGAGGGCCTCAGTTTCTCCATAATGACATTTTCTTATATGTCTCCTGGGAAATACACATAGGAAAATATTCTCTTTGGCAGCACGTCTTGGCTTTTGGCAGTGGAGATAACAGTTGTTGCCTAAACTTGAACAGTGCAGAGAAAATGTGAAGGAAAGCCCTTTGTAACTAGAAAAAAACACATGATTCAGGCTCATGCAGAAGAGAAATCAGGCTTACAATGTACACGGAAACCTGCTTACAGAATAATTAATGTCTCAATGGTGTGCCTTTGCAATATTTAAAATTTTTAACTATTCAAATGCATCAACTCGGTGACATTTTGTTTCTCTCATTAAAATTATATCTCTCATAATTCTAAGAGAAATCTTAAATCTCCTTAGCAATCCTCATCAATAAGCAGAATATATGCAAAAAAGACAAGCTCAACTCGCTCAGTCTCCATGTTTCTGTTTTTAGAAATTCTATATTCTCTAAATATATGGGAGGAGAGAAAAGAATATGGCAAAGATATCTCTCTGCATCTGAGACCTAATGCTTCAGAGCTGTGTAAAGCTCTGAAAAAAAAAAAATCAGTGGAAGTCTCTTAAATGTTATTGACAATATTGTTATTTTCTACCTTACTTAACTATATGTCTAGATTCAGATGCCATTAGCCTTCCAGACAAAACCAAACCTCTTCACAGTTCCAAGAGTTCTTTACTGGAGGAACTCTAACTACCAGTATCCCGCAACATTTAGAGAATACATAGATAATATTAACATAATAATACATAGATAATATTAACACTTCGGCTCCTCAGCTTAATGTTTGAACATCAGAATTGTGCTGAATCTATGTAGCCCCAAAGCTGATGATTGCAGCAAGCAAAAGAGTCTTTTGTTTACCTTTATCTTTTATGAGCTTTTATGAGCTTCTCCTCATAACACGTTCTTAAAAAATAATAATAATAAGTATTACATTGAAAATAAAAAGTATCAGCAGGTGCAAACCATTAGTGTTAACCGAGTATACAACTTTAGTCTTGAGATGGATACTTAATGGTTTAATGAAAATAAATTTTATATATACATATCTTAAAACTATGGGAGAAGGACAGAACTGTATCTTACATCTTCTGAGTAGGTTGCAGACAGCACAGACATCTTTGTGGACAGCTCTCAAAACTGTAAAGGCTTACATTTGTGTAGAGCATCACGGTTTCCAGAGCCCTTTTGCCAACGTTGAATCCTTCTCTCTTGCTCTTCAGATTTCAGGCAATAGATGGCTTTTGGTTCTCTGGACCTTAGCCTTTCAGAACCTGATTACACCAATAGGCATGGGGAATGGGTTGGTCGACTGGTCACTGAGGAGGCTTAGCAATATGCCTGTCTGCCCTGATGACTCCCCTTGCTTCTGTAGGTGGGAGGCCACCCCATGGACCGCGTGCTCCTCCTCGTGTGGGGGGGGCATCCAGAGCCGGGCAGTTTCCTGTGTGGAGGAGGACATCCAGGGGCATATCACTTCAGTGGAAGAGTGGAAATGCATGTACACCCCTAAGATGCCCATCGCGCAGCCCTGCAACATTTTTGACTGCCCTAAATGGCTGGCACAGGAGTGGTCTCCGGTAACTGTGCCTTCTTTCTTTGTTCATTAGGAGAGTAAGTCCACTCTTCCCTCTCAACATCATGGCCCCTCCGGGTACCCTGTGCAGCTCCACACTCTTCTTGAGGTGTCTAGAAGCCTACCAGCTTAGCTCCTGGAGTAGGAATGCCCCAAATCCAGCATGACCAAAAGTAAATGATGTTTTTTTTAAATGTCTTTCTTCAAGTTTCTTCAAGAAGCCTCTGCTGTTCCCCAGATAATGTTCCCTCAAATGGCAAGGGGAAGGAACTGCCTTTCAAGGGTAATTGAGGCTGAATGACTGATCCTGAGTCTGTGAAAGCTGCTTTGATGATAGAGCTCAGTAGACCAGAAGTTTGATTTCATTTTTTATGTATTATGCTTTGTATCCAAAAGAGTCTAAGTGGATTAATATTAAAACTATGTATTAGTCATTGAAGGAGGAGGGAAGATGAAATGAGAGTAGCACAAAAATTAAAATTGGAATGAAGTAAGATAATTACAACAACAAAAAATTATAGATGTTAGGAAATCTGTTTTAATTAAACATAAAATGTCACTCAGGGTTTCCTGACTGCTAATGCAGAAAGGAAAATGGCAAAGGAAATAGAAAAATCAAATAAACCATTGTGCCCTCAGCCTCAGAAATGACAAAAGCCTCTTCACTGAGCCCTGTGGCTTTGTGGCAGCAGATTAGAGCTGTGACATTTTCTACTTCTAGACATGCTACCAGACATGGGGAACCATGAGAGGTGCAATCTACATCGAGCATCTGGTCATTGAATCTGTTCTTTGAAATGTTATTTTTGCCTTTCAATGTGATCAACTAGATTGACAGTGCTGCAATGTAATTGAGCTGTAATCACAGTTTAAATTTTTTAATATCTATGTGGGGGCACTTCCCATATTTTTGAAAGTAGCAGTCATTAGAAAAGAAACTAAATAAAATACAGTCTTGGTAATCAAAATTAAGTACACTCTAAAATCTCTTTTCTCCTTTCTTCTTTTGGGTGCTTGGTTTGAGACTTTGCACACAGTGGGTACTTAAAGATTACTGACTGATTAATCCAAAGCTGTGGAATTGAAAGTGATTTAATTTTCAGCAAGCTTCACCTCAAATAGCCAAATAGAACAAAGTTCCCATGACTGGTAAGAAGTGGTATAAATTTACCAGGAGTCCTCATGTGGGGAATTAAAAAAAAGAAAACTTAGATTAAAAGTTTTAGGTGGGAAGTGAAGAAAAGTAAACAAGGCTTTGCCTACAAGTCTCCTCTTTCTTGCAATCTCTTTCCAGTGCACGGTGACATGTGGCCATGGCCTCAGATACCGTGTGGTCCTCTGCATTGACCATCGAGGGATGCACACAGGAGGCTGTAGCCCAAAAACAAAGCCCCACATAAAAGAGGAATGCATCATCCCCACTCCCTGCTATAAACCTAAAGGTAACTGGACAGGTACTCTATTACCAGTCTGTTCACTGTTGTGTGTCATCAGGTGCTGTTTTAAACTCCTTGGAATATTTTTAAGTATCCCAAGTATTCTTAGTAAGAATTCTTCATAACTTAAACTCCACTAAAGGAGCTTGATTCTTTTAAAGAATCTTTCAAATGATTTTGATGGCAAAATTTTATTAAGGACTACATGTAGAAATCTATTAATATAATTATCTTCCAAGTCATAAAGTTGTTTGAGGACTATTGCCGAAGAATACAGATGTATCTGCTTAAAGGGAGACCAGATATTCAAGAAATATGTGTTTGATTTACTATCCACATTTCTTGCTTTAAAAAACAAGGAAGTGAACCCAAGAATGTCCATTTTGCTAAGACTGAAGTAAATTGGGAAGTCACATACTTTAAATTGATGAAACAGAAAACTGTCACTTTTTATATTGAAAATTAAAACATTACTTTGAGACCGAATTCCAGAACAGAATTTAAAATATATCAGAATGTAATAGATTTTGCAATGATTGTAAAAAAAAGGAAATTTTAGGAAAGTGTAGATCTAAGTAGTTAGTAAGCCACACTTTTTATAATTACACTGGGTGTCTCAGATTAGGAAGAATACGAATTTGGTTTCTATACAAGTATTGTTACTTGTCTGTGTCGATAGAATAGAAAAATCTAAAGTCACAACCATTCAGAAGTGAAGAACTCTTTATTATAAACCTCCTTTAATTTTTAATATGAAATATGGCTCCCATTTCTTTATTTCTTTAAGCCATTAAATTTCTCTGAAAATCAGTCACAGCGTAGCTCTTTATTATACACTGTAGGTGGCCTTAATAGCAACTGAATGACATCATAAAATCTAAATTAATGATATAAAAGGAAACCAAGAAAAATACAAATCCTGATTAATTTTAATAAATGTACCTTTCTTGAAGCCTTGGTTTCTTCCTCTGTAAAGTGGGAGTAATTATAGTATCTAAATCAGAGAACATGTGAAGGTTAAATGAGATATAACATAAACAGGGTCATTAACCTGCTACCTGGAATACAGTAACTTCCAAATATAGTAAGTTATGTTTAATTCCTATCATTAGCATTCTCAACTATAGAGGAGGTTGTCACAGGTGCATCTGACAGGATTTAGTTCAAAACAACAAAGTATTACAAGCCTACTGTTAGTGCCAAACTGAATGCTTCCTTACTGAAAGACAGAGAGCTAACTTATGCCATCAGAGACAGCTGCATTTACTGAGTCTTTTTTTTTTTTTTTTTTTGAAACAAAGTCTCTCTTTGTCACCCAGGCTAGAGTGCAGTGGTGCCATCTCAGCTCACTGCAACCTCTGCCTCCCAGGTTCTAGCAATTCTCCTGCCTCAGCCTCCTGCATACCTGGGGCTACAGGCACACGCTGCCATTCCTGGCTAATTTTTTGTATTATTTTTAGTAGAGACGGGGTTTCACTGTGTTGCCCGGGCTGGTCTCAAACTCCTGAGCTCAGGCAGTCCACCCACCTCGGCCTCCCGAAGTGCTAGAATTAGAGGCAGGAGCCACTACACCCAGTCGACTAAGTCATTTACTGGGGTAGATGGAGCAGTTATAAAATGATGTATGTATAGGTACTGTGCTGCTGTTTTCAAATGTTAGCAAATCCTTTTGGCTTTGGCCGTTTTACATTTTTACTTGCTTTGTTTTTTGACTATAAAGAATTGCTGCACTTAGAGAACAAGAAGTGATGGCCCTAACTTAAAATAGTCAATTATTTATTAGCTTTATCTTCAAGCCACTTCAGAGAAAGAAAAGCAGTTTGTGGTTAACTATCAAGAATAAAATCTGAATTTTCACAACTAAGGAGTGAGCCTGGCTCTCTAAACATTATTAAAATGCCATATAATTCTATGTTTCATATATATATAGACATATGTCTTTCATCTTTGCAATTATATGTTATAAAATGGTGATAGAGCATCATTGGCTCATACTATAAAGGCAAATATGCCCATAAATGACCCTAATAAATATGCTAGAATGGAAATCTTGGCAGTTACTTCTGTAGGAGCAGTTATAACCTCCCTCTTCATTTTTCTCCACAACTTTTTTCCCAGGAAGTAACTAGAAAGCTTGTTCTGAATTGTTTGGCCAAAGTTAGACAAATAAGTGAAATAAGTCAAATTATGGGTTATGAACCCTCACTTGCACATATTCCAATTGTCAGTGAGCCTTGGGGTAGGATTGAATGAGTCAGATATCTAAAGCAATGTTTTGTGAATTTCAGAGTGACAGAGTTTGTTTTTGTCAATGTGACATAGATCACACTTAGCTAAAAGGCAAAAAAGAAAGTTAGAATTTATGGAAGTATCACAGTATAATTGATTGTACTTTGTTTTCCAAGGTAAATGCTGCTCTATCTTTTGAAGAGGAAATAGTGAAAAGATACTTGGATGATTCTTTGTATGCATATTGAGCTAGTGCTCTGAGACTTACAACTTTCTTAATAATGGACTTTCCTTTGCTCTTCATCATAATAAAGTGGAAGCTTTGTACACAAACTAGTATTATTAAACATTTTTAAATTTGATTTTATTTTTCTTGATATAACCACCATCAGAGGCAGCAATTTACCCAAAAACTTATTATTCGTGTTGGTCAACATGGTAACTTCTTGGTGAGGAGAATAAGGAAATTTCCTAAAATCCCAGATTGGTTCTAACCTCTTCTCTTACATGTGCATGAATTCTGAATTCTCAGAGAAACCTCCAGTTGAGGCCAAGTTGCCGTGGTTCAAACAAGCTCAAGAGCTAGAAGAAGGAGCTGCTGTGTCAGAGGAGCCCTCGTAAGTTTTAAAAGCACAAATTGTTCTACATTTGAAACTGATTTATTTAAAGAAGGCAATGTCTCACTAGTTGTGGCTTTCACGGGTTCTGAACTAAGTGTAGTCATCTCACCAAAGGTAAAAGGAGGCTTTTTGGCTCTCGAATTAGAGATTGATTAGTTTCCAAAAGTGTCACAACCAATGGTTGCATTGTAAATACTTGTGTTTTGCCTAGAGTAAGAAAATGAAGGCATAGTGCTTACCCTCTTCTCCAGAATCTGACCTCCTCTCTTCTCTTGGCAAGGGACCAAAGGTGAGAAGGCCCAGGCTACAGCTGATGATGTCACGTAGATTTGATGGAAAAGCCTGAGCTGCTTTTCATGCTCTCCCAGCTTTGCAATATAGTCACTCACAAAAATGAAAGAGTAAGTAAAGTATACCTGAGAGCAAAAGAAGTTCATTAACTTTTCTTTTCCCTTTCTTCCTGGAATCAGTATTAGGGGTGGACGTAGGTCTTTGCCCTACTTGATCATATCCCAAGTCTCAGTTTTATCAAGGCCATGAAATCTATAAAACCACGAGGCCCAGATTTGCCAGATGCTTCAGAAGAGAAAACAAAGAGGAGGGACAAAAGTAGATTAATTGGTTGATTGATTGACTGATAAGTATATGTATTGATTTCATTAGAAAACATTGATAGGCAGAGCTGCTACATCACTTTTACAAATGAGGAAATACAAAAAAAAAGAAGAAGAAGAAGAAAGAAAGAAAGAAAAATTTCATCTATGACCCAAGGAACTTCTCAGGTTGAAAATTTTCTAGATTGATTCATTTAATGTAAGTTCTAGGCTCTGTGCTATTCACTGGCACTTAAGATATGTCACCCACCCTCCAGGAGTTCATAGTGGAGCACGTAGGATATACAATGGTTTCCCACTTTTACTGGAGATATAAGTTGACATTGCAATCTATTCACATGCGATTTAGAATTTTCTCAGATTCATTCTGTTTGAACCAAAATCTGATGTGGTTTGGCAGAACACAATCGTGTTCTGATTGGGCAAGAAATCCAAAAGACAGATTTGTACAATAGCCAAAGGTCATTTGTAAAGAAATGATATTCTATCATCTGATTTCACACACAAAAAAAGATGCAGACATTAGAAAAGACTTTTTTTCTCTCTTTTATTTTTTGAGACATGGTCTCACTCTGTCACTCAGGCAGGGGTGCAGTGGCGCAGTCATCACTCGCTGCAGCTTCGGCCTGCCAGGCTCAACAAATTCTCCCGCCTCAGCCTACCGAGTAGCTGGGACTACAGGCGCAGGCCACCACAGCCAGCTAAGTTTTTAATTTTTTTGTAAAGATGAGTTTCTGTATGTCTCCTGAACTCAAGCAATCTGCCTGCCTCAGCCTCCCAAAGTGCTGGGATTACAGGTGTCAGCTACCGTGCCTAGCCCAGGAAACACATATTTTTACTTAAAAGGACAATTAAGCAAAACATAAATTATTTCTGTACTGTAAAGACACTACAGGAACAATTTAGACTTCTTTTAGGAAAAGCAACTAACCATTGTGGAACTTTGGAGAAAAGGGAGTGATTAAAGATCACAATGTAACTTTTAAATGAATATATGAAGGCTTACAATTTTTTGCTTCTCCTCTGCCAGTACCTGATTGGACAGGCCTTCTTGTTGCTGAGGAGTAACTTAGCAGCTCTTTTTAGAGGAGCATTAATAACTTCTTAATCCAGTAAGGTCCTATTTAAGACCTAGAAAGATGCTGTATAATTAGAGCTGGTGACTCCTTTTATATCCTATTGGTTTAAATCTATTTGAAGCCAGGTATGTATTGTTTTACCTAAATAAACTCTTTTCGCTTTGTACACTGCATTTTGTCATTTGAACTGAAGCGTAATCCTATGTATAATATTGCATTCTGGCTAATAATTCTGTAATATTATTCTGAAATAATAATACAAAATTGAAAATAAATAGAAACATCTTACATCGATAAACATCTTCCCATTATTAGATGCCTTTCAAATGAAAGCTATCAGTGGAGTTTAAAGCTTCCCCAGAAGCATTACATAGACCATCGTCAACCATAGTTTGTAATGAATGTTTTCTACTAAAGGTCCAATTAAGATGCATTATGTTTAACTTTAATCTTAATAAAATTCCTAAAGGAGTTAAACATAGTTTTCGCCATTGAAAGTATAGCCATATATTAAACTATTAAATTTTATTCTTAGTATAATGACATTGCCATCTTGGCATGATTCATCTGAATTGGAGTAGATTGTAATTGGAGTGCTGGTGCAGGGTAAAGGAAATGTATACATTATGCTCAGGACAGTAATTACTTTTATACCAAAATGAAATAAATGAAGGCTGTGGAATAATGTAATGAAAGGTATATGGTTTCCACATTTTAATACACTTTGTGTGTTTAGTGTACTGCACCCTAAGAAAGGTCCTGAATGTCACATTATTTTTTTTATCTATATTGATTTTGAATTTAAAAAACATAATGTTGGGTGGTCTTAATCCCATCTTTTCTTAAACCACATAGACCGGTTTCTAAATGTATGTAACAACCTGTAATTACTCTCCAAAGCATAATGAAAAAATGATCAACTGTCAGCAAGTCATTCCTTCCCCCTACCGAAGAGACTCACATTGCTTAAATTAAACGGCAATGTTTAGAAGCTGTGGCTGTCACTTCTGAACTGCTACAGTGAGGCAGGAACAGTGGTCCTGAACTATTATCTCTTGTTTGGGCTCCAGCTAACACTGGAGAGGTCTGTAGTAAAGCAGCAAGTATCATTTATTTCCCCATATGGAAAGTGAAAATATTATCACCAGCCTATCTCATTACAAAGTAAATACAGGAAAATCACCAGATTAAAGTCTTCAGTATATGAAGATATCCTTTTTCAATGTTAGATACTTCTAGTAACCCCAGAATGTAAGGAAAAGATTGGTTAGCACTCAGGCCAAACATATGTTGAGAAGCAACCACTTTAAGATGTTTAGAAGAAAACAATGATACAAGACTAAAAACTGAATTGCCAAGGAATAACTAAAACTTTATATACCAGGAGAATATGCCAACAACCAACATTGTGGTTGCACTAAACACCATGCAGAAGATACAAATCCAGATATTAGTCTCATAGAACCACTGAAATAAATATGGAGATTGGCTCACATGGTGGTAATATATAGATAGACTCATCATGTAAAGCTGAATCTTTAACTCAAAAATACTTCTACGTGTTGATTTTTTCCCTCGACAACAGGTTGGGTTGTTAAGACACATTTGATTCATGTGGTAGAAAGGTAGGAGTATTGTGGTGAATATATTTTCTTTCTTTTTTGTTTTTTTCTTAATCAGAGTTTCACTCTTGTCACCCAGGCTGGAGTGCAGTGACATGCTCTCGGCTCACTGCAATCTCTGCCTCCCAGGATCAAGCAATTCTCATGCCTCAGCCTCCTGAGTAGCTGGGATTACAGGCGCCCACCACCACGCCCAGCTAATTTTTGTATTTTTAGTAGAGACCAGGTTTTACCACATTGGCCAGGCTGGTCTCGAACTTCTGACCTCAGGTGGTCCACCTGCCTCGGCCTCTGAAAGTGCTGGGATTACAGGCATGAGCCACCATGCCCAGCCGAATACATTTTCTGGGTATGTACAACATGAGGAATTTAAGACCAGCCTGGGCAACATAGCAAGATCTCATCTCTACTAAAAATAAAAACACTTAGCCAGGCGTGTTGGTATGCGCCTATATTCACAGCTACTTAGGAGGCTGATGCTGGAGGGTTGCTTGAGCCTGGGAGGTGGAGGTTGCAGTGAGCTGAGACCACACCATCAAACTCCAGCCTGGGCAACAGAGCATCTCAAAGAAAAAACAACGTGTGTGTGTGTGTGTGTGTAATATATATATATGTGTGTATATATATGTATTTCAATCTATATATATACATATATATGGGTTTTTTTTGAGAAAAAGACATTGCTACCTTTCTACCACATGAATCATGTATATGACTATGACCAAAAATGTCTAATCTCCTGGGAATGCAGCCCAGCAAGTTTCAGCCTCATTTTACCCAACGCCTATTTGAGATGGAGTTGCTCTGGTTCAAATGCCTCTGACCGTTAGAGGTAGACTTCTACAATTATTAAGACTCTGGGAGAGTTGCATTTTTCTGAGGGTAATAGCAGTGCCATGCTAGCACTAGAAAAGGAGACGGGAAAAATACTGATAAAATTATCTTCTGTAAAGTTTCAAACTATGTTGTTTCAAATTGCTGCCAGCTGTTGAGAGTGATGACAGAGTTAGGATACATCATTAAATGCCAGATTGAGCCCATCTGTTTACTTCCATGGAAAAATATATAGGAATAACTTTCTAGGTCTTTTTAGAAACTCTCAAAAGTATACCTTTATATGGTGAGGAATTGGAACTACAAAGTGGTAATACCATTATATTTGTTAATCAGGTGGAAGCTAAAATAATTACTGACTGGCTTTCCATCTCCTATTTTTATACCTTAGTTTTAGTCTTTGTGGAGATGTATACATAAACATCACTATTACCTGACATGTATCACCCTGGCAGGTACATGATGTGACCCTTCTGACAGCTTAATTTCTTGAGGAAAAATGATACAGTGATGATCCCTAGGACATTTAAAGAAATGCTGCATAGGAAGTCATTCAGCTTACCTTAAAAAGCCTGTTCTGACTTGGAACAGGAAGGAAATTGTTCATTTCCTTAACTCTTTCAGGCTACTAATAGGCCACCTAAGGCCCTAGAAGGTATAATTTGCTAAGGGAGTCATGTTTAGAAAAAAAGAAAAAAGAAAAAGTATAGTCTGGGTGCTTTAGGTGCTCTTCCTGATCTCTAAAACAAGGCATGTCGGGTAGAGAAAGTGAGGACCAGTTAGGCACTTAGGGAAGCCAGGTTCTTCCAGATATATTTCAGTTGCTAGTAGTTCTTCAGTGGCTCAGAGGAAGCAATGGGATATGCCAGTTGCTTTCATTCCCTTGTTAAATAGCTGGCATTCACCAGGTAGACAGCCTTAATGATGCCATCTTTTCAATGTTAGGATTGAGTAGTTCTTGTGCCTTGATCTTGCATTTTAAAAGATCTTGAGTTATCTCATTAGATTTTCAGTCAATGGCTTTGCATGGTTAGGAGACCATTTTTGTGCTTCAACATAATAGTCAGGGCTTAAATGTATTTCCGTAAATAACCTTGGTGTGAACCATTACAAAAAAGAAGAAGAAGAGGAAGAAATAAGTAGGCAGAAGGCAGCAGTAATATCTGGATGCCAGATGCCATCAGCTTAGCAATGGGGTTGATTCAATAAGAAGCAAAGGGAAATTCCTGTCATGCATCTATGTGAACAGAACCCACAGGAATTAGATACATGAAGAAATGCCAATAAGAGTCACCATGGTGATTCTGTAGTCATTAAATGCCTTGTTTACCTTGTTGAAAATAGTATTTAAATAAATGATATTTAAGCATATGTTTTCATTAGTCCATATCTATACCCAATAAGTAGTCTAAGAATGTAGATGACTTAACTCAGTGGTTAAGAATGTGAATCATATTTTTTTAAGTGGCTGGAAGTGTTAATTGTGTGACATGTACTTTTATATCCCTCCCCAAAAGGTAGTGAAACAAACATCAGCAATGGGGTCCATATAGTGTTACTATTTATATTCTAAATATAAGGTACCTGAATTATATTCTTTTCATGAATCTTAGGCCACAAAAAAGAGTAACGAGGAATATCTTGTTATATATAGAAACAGGTGAGATGATTCATGATTCTTAAGAAATCTAAGATCAAGAAATGTAAACACTGTTTGCAGATTATTCCATCAACAAAAGGAATGTTCAAGCAGGAAAGAGTTGAGCATTAGAACTATAAGATAAAAAAGCACTTAATTTTGAAGACTGGCATATGGTGGAGCTAAAGCCTCACACTGACCAGACAGCATCGACCCTTACCCCACAATAGTCTTCACTTTTCTCACTTCTTACACCTTACTTTCTGGCCTCCTCCCTATTCTCTGCAGCAGCAAAGTGCTTAATATAAATTCTTGGGCTAATTCCATATTCTAGATGGCTTTAGAGAGCCACGAGACTTACTAAATTGTTCACACCTCCAAATGACAGAAGCTAAACTCACCTATAAATCGCCTGCCCCATGCCATGCTATGTGCAGGTATTGCAAAATTAACCATAGTCTTTGCCCTCAAGAAACCTTTAGGGTGTTCTAATCACAAGAGCAATAGGATTGTGACCGAAGTGTTGAGTACTGGTTGTCTATCCACAGACTGAACAAATGAGCTAGCTATCTTTAAGAAATGCAATTTTGGGTATCATAGCATGAGAGTGTTACTGATTTAAAAAGGTGTTCAGGAGACTTATTTATTGAATTCCCAAATTCTCTACTAGCATATATTAGAATTGCATCTACCTCTAAGATAAAGTATCAAATAGGCTACTATATGGTAATGCACAAATATAAGAAATAAATGATAAAAGAATATAATACATGCATTCAAGGAGTTTGAGGGGAATGTTGATGTGAACCAAGGTTTGACAGATTATGATGAAACTGATTTGAATCTGGCTTTGATTCCAAAACTAGTACTTGGGGAAAGATATATGATCTTTTTACATAGCAAATGATCAGATATTTTATATCATTATATGTACCTTAGTTATTCCTACCTATATGTTAAAAACAGGCTATAGAAACCACAGATAATTTCCTAAAATTGATGTTTTTCAGATGCATTAAGCTGCCAACTGTGTGGGTTGGTGAGGGGTGAGTCTTTGTATTTGTATGCCCTGAAAAATATAGAATCCTGCTAGAATCAGAGTAAAAAGCAAGTTCATTTTTCATCATACCTCCATGCAGGACAGCTCTGCACAGTGGCTGAAAGTGTGAACCCCAGAGACAGAGAGCTTGTGTGTGAATCTTACCTTGGGAAAGTCATTTAAACCCATATGCCTCTGTTTATCACCTGTGAAGTGAGGATGATAGTAGTCTCTACCTCATAAGGTTCTTTTGAGGTTTAAGTGAGTCTATGTATGCAGGAAGTCCTACATACATAAAAATTGTGGTTATGATTAGGCCTTTTCCAGCATCACTCATCTTTCTAGAGAATCTTTAAGGGAGTTAAAATGTCTAATAACCACTCATTACAAATGGAGAAATTGAGGTAGCTGTTGTATCTGCCTCATACATCTTGTATCTAATGGCATTTGAGAGAGAACAACAATATTTAACTCAAAACTCAGCTAGTGAGTTCCCAGCTCACACCACCTTACTGCCTCTCCTCATCTACACTTCTGTGGGTCTTTGAAGACTCACTTATAAGCACGATACTTTTAATTTATCCCAGAGTTTATTCTAAGGGACAAATCTTTATTTAAACAAAAAGAGATTTATGACGATGAGTAAGAAAAGTTCAGAAGTTGCCTGGGTAAAAAAGCACCTCTCTCCACTATGAGTTAAATATACTTGATCTCCATGCACAGAGACAGCAGAATCAATAATAAACTGAAGAGAGCAGACAGAGTCATTTTTATGTAGTCATTAGAAAAGCCTTGATTGCAAACCAAGAAGTTCTAAATTTATCAGCCCCTCCCTCTGTCACCACAGTTGCTCGTTCTGTAGCTACTTTCAGAAAGCTAAATCTGAACTGTTGCTTAGCAGAGCCCTAGAGAGTGACAAAGACAAATTAATGGGATCCTTGTGTGCCAAAATAAAGTATGCACCCTGTCACCACCAATATATGTTAAGTCCATTAAGGTCAGTTTTAATGAACTGAACTTTTCGTTGGAAAGCTTTTGCCAAACTTGTTGAATTAAGGGAAAGAAACATCACAAAATTACAAGATAAACTAATTTCATTCCATGTAAAGAAGAAATGATACATGAAAAGTATTGAGTTTCCAATATTTTAAACCTTTATCAAAGTCAGGGAAAATAATATGCATTTAAACTACATTCCAATATTACGCTCAGAACTACAAATGCACTGATAGCATTGTAAGCTATGACAGCATCTGAGTCCCTGGGATGTGGCTTTTTAAGTAGACTATTTTCAAGGAAAAGCAAATTTTCAAATCACGTTCTGTTCACTTAGGTCAGAAAAGCAAAGAGAAAGAAAAATGATCTGAAACAAGTGTCATAGCCTCACTTTTCATTTGTGAAAAGAATAATTTGGCTTTATTTGTATCTGCTACATGTAGTGAGTAGTCTTTCTTCCTTTTTTCCCAAAATTCTGTACATGTTGAGTCTTAAAAAGTAGATAAAAAATGCAAAACTCTCTCTTGGGATTCTGTAACCTAGGAACCGTTCCAAAATGCTCCAGAGCTTCCGTGTTGAGTAGCTGGTGGTATGATAAGGCAGTGTTTGACCAGAGACCTGTAAAAATTATTGAAGTCAGCCTCTGTCTCAAAGCTGCCTCTTAATTTTTTTATTCTACAAAATGACATTTTATTGATATTTCACTGAAGTGTGATAGACAAAGAATTTCAGCTTACCTCAAGCTGCATGACTACCTAACAACCCAGCAAGATGAAATTAGGCCAGTACATACTGCCAAGTATAGCTGTAAGAAATATAAATGAATAAGCCCACTATACCTGCTCAGTTTGGGTAGAGTAACTCCAACCTTTCCCTGCTGTAGGAGTTTCTTATGGGCTCTATAGCCTATAGCAGGAAAAAGTTTGTATTTCCTTATGCCAATGCCTAGAACAGAAAAGTGTGACTTAGTTTCTTAGGCTCTTTTGGCTGTTGCCTCTTTACCTAGCTGTGTTTCAGTCCTTGGGCCTAAGAATAAGCCACAGTCCCAAGTCAATCATAACATTAACTCTTATCCTTCTGTTTATCAATCCATTTATTTATTTGAAAAATTATTTATTGAGCTCCTATTATATGAAGTTCTACCTTCAAATAGAGATTTGGTCTACTCAGGGGCACAATTATTATAGAAAGATTTGCATTGTGATTATCAAAGACTGGTAACTCTTCTAAGAAAATGGAAAGATGCTCAAAGAGGTTGACAGAGGACCCGTTAGGTCTGGGGGTCAGTGCATGAGTCTATTCTCACATTGCTGTGAAGAACTATCTCAGACTTGGTTTATAAGTAAAAGAGTTTTCATTGACTCATAGTTCCATGGGCTATGCAGGAAGCATAGCTGGGAATGTCTCAGGAAACTTACAATCACGGCAGAAGGAGAAGGGGAAGTAGGCACATCTTACATGGCTGGACGAGGAGGAAGAGGACAAAGGAGGAAGTGCTACACAATTTTAAACAACCAGATCTCATGAGAACTCACTCGCCTTCATGAGAACAGCAAGGGAGAAATCTATCCCCATGATGTAATCATCTCTCCCAGGCCCCTTCTCCAATATTGGGAATTACAATTTGACAGGAGATTTGGGCAAGGACACAAGTCTAAACCATATCATCCTGTCCCTGACCCCTCCCAAATCTCGTGCCCTTCTCATATTGCAAAATACAATCATCCCTTCTCAACAGTCTCCCAAGTCTTAACTCATTTCAGCATGAACTCAAAAGTCCACAGTCCTAAGTCTCATCTGAGACAAGGCAAGTCCCTTCTTCCTATGAGCCTATAAAATCAAAAACAAGTTAGTTATTTCTAAGATACAATGCAAATACAGGCACTGGGTAAATATACCCATTCCAAAAGGGAAATCAGCCCCATGCAAGTCAGAAACCCAGCAGGGCAGCCATTAAATGTTAAGGCTCCAAAATAATCTCCTTTGACTCCAAGTGTCACATCCAGGCCACGCTGATACAAGGGGTGGGTTCCAAAGGCGTTGGCCATCTCCACCCCTGTGAAGCTGAGTGCCTGCAGCTTTTCTAAGTTCATGGTGTAAGCTGTCAGTGGATCTACCATTCTGGGGTCTCGAGGACAGTGGCCCTCTTCTCACAGCTCCACTAGGCAGTGCCCCAGTCGAGACTCTGTGTGGGAGCAACCCACACATGTCAAAATCTTGAGTCAGGAAAGCATTGAACACATTGAAGGAAGTAAAAGAAGATTAGTGTGGCTGGAGAGAATAGTAACTAGGGGGAAGTGGTGGGAGATGAAGATGGAAAATGGCATAAGATGACCTTGGGAGAGTCCTTGTCATTTTTACAGTAGGAGACAATTAAAAGCTTTACATTTTGAGATCCCCTTAGCCACATCATTAAGAACAGGTCAGTAAGGAGTAACAGAGGAAGAAAATAGACCAGTGGCTGTTGTGATAGTCCAGCAGAAAGATGGCATTAGCTTCAGTGATTATGGTATGCATGGCAACCTATGGCAGGACAGTGAGGCGATGAAGAGCACGGACTGTGGAGCCAGCCTGCCAGCGTTCAAGTCCTGACAATACCATTTACTCAGCAGTGTGGCCTTAGAAATCATTGTGTTCCAATATTATCACCTAGAAATTGAGATGAAAGTAGTACTATTAAAATATAATTTTCAAAATGATACAATCATAAGTCTCATGAAAAATAAAATAATCACATGTCAAAAATTTTATTTAACTTGCAAATTATTGAGGAAGCCAGTGTGATATTAAAACTATTTCAAATGAGAATTTGATCTAGAATAAAGTTTATATTTTTTACCAGACAAAAGCATTTGTAATGCCATGGACAGAAAAATTCATAAATTCTTATGGACAAGAAACATCTGTATCATCACCAGCCCCCTACAGGAAAACTCCTGTCTCTATGGAGTTGCAAAATAGGCTAGCTAAAGACCATCAAAGGTTCATAATTCCACAGAACAAAACCACCCCTGGAAATTTCCTAGAAAATGTTAGCATTTCACTGAAAAGACAACCAGTAATCTTTTTTTTGACTGTTTCAAAACGTTTCCAACAGTACCCATCTTCCAACAATGTCATGATGAGTTGTATATGTACAGTCCATAAAGCATGTAAGTGTAATGTTAGTTTATTAGTGCTATATCAAGGTGGTGGCAATGGAGATGATGAGAAGTAAACATGTTTATAATATTTTCAAGGGAGAATTTATAGAATTTGGTAATCAGTTGGGAGTGAGGTGTGAAGGAAATTGAGGGGTCAAGAATAACTCCTGATTTTTTACTTTAGCAATTGGGTAGCCAGTGAAATCCTTTGCTGTGGTAGTGAAGATTGGAAGAGGAATTGGTTACTGAGGGAGGAAATCAGGAGTTCCATTTTGGACATTTTAAGTTGGAGATTAGAGATGCCTTTGAAATGTAAAAGCAAAAATGGCAAGAAGGAAAACATAGTAATGTGCAGTAGTTAAGAGCATAAAACCTTACTAGCTGTGTAAATTAAGCTTCAGTTTCTTCATCTATCTATTAAATGGGAATAATAATTGTTTTATCTCGTAAAGTTCTTGTTCAGATTTAACAACTTTTATTTATAAACAACTTAGAATAGTGCCTGGCACATAAGAAACACTAAATAAGTTTTTGATAAATATGTTAATTAAATTGATGTTTACTCTTTTCAAAGAAGAAAATTCTAAGCTAGAGATTAAATACTTAGAAGTTTCATGTACACTGATGGTATTTGAAATGAGGAATCATTGATGAACACATTGGAAGACAGCACAAAGCCAAGTCCTGAGGCACTGCAATATTTTGAATCTTTTTTTTTGAGACAGAGTTTCACTCTGTCAGCTAGGCTGGAGTGCAGTCGTGCTATCTCAGCTCACTGCAACCCCCGCCTCCCAGGTTCAAGTGATTCTCCTGCCTCAGTCTCCCAAGTAGCTGGGACATGTGATTATTTTATATTTACCATGCCTGGGTAATTTTTTTATATTTTTAGTAGAGACAGGGTTTCACCATGTGGGTTTGGCTGGTCTCGAACTCCTGACCTCAAGTGATCCACCTGCCTTGGCTTCCCAAAATACTGGAATTACAGATGTGAACCACTGTGCCTGGCCTGTGCCACTGCACTCAACCAATATTTTGAATTTAAGAATAGAAGGACCTAGAAAAGGAGACTGAGAAGGAAGTGACCAGAGAAGAAAACCGAGAGAGTTTGGTGTCATGTAATTCAAGAGGAGGAAGTACCTCAAGAAGTACTTGAAAGCAATGGTCAGTTGTGTTGAATGCCATTGGAAATAAGACAGATGAGGATTAGGTTTGTTAGGAACAGCAGACAGTATGAGGCCTGTGTTCTTAGAACCTGATACTTGTCTTCCTCCTGGCCTTTTTCTTACTGTTAAAGAAAAGCAGCCTCCTGATGGTCAGCGGGACCCTCCTTGGTAAGACTCCTTATAATGTCTCATCTAGAACTATATCAGAGAAAAGAGAAGGCAGAACTTTAAGGTGACTTCAACAAAGTGCTCAAACATACAAGATCCCAGGCTTTGAAAGGGTCAGTGGTCTGAATGAATTAGAACTTTCAGGTAACTCATCCCCTGAACCATTTCCCTCTAGTATAAAGTCTCTTTGAAAGGAAAATGTGCTCTTTAATGCAGTCAGATTTTTTTTTTTAACCCAACTTCCAGCACTGAGCATTTTCTGCAAGAAACACATTCAGGCATTCTTGCAAAGAGGCCAGCTACCTCTCAAAGAACCCAAAAGAGCATCATTATCATGAGAAAAATTCTGTTACTTGGAAAATGCCTCTAAATATAACTTTTCTAATACTGCTTTAGTATGTGTGCTGCTGGCTTTTTTTTTTTTGAGAAATTGTGTCTTTCTTGTCTTTCTTCATAACCCAGGCTGGAGTGCAGTGGCACAATCAGAGTGCACTGTAACCTTGAACTTCTGGGTTCAAGAAATCCTCCCACCTTAGCCTTCCCAGTCACTGGGACTACAGGCGTGTGCCACCACACTCAGCTAACTTCCTGTTGTTGTTGTTATTGTTATTGGTAGAGATGGGTCTTGCTGTATTGCCCAGGTTGGTCTCAAACTCTTGGCCACAAGTGATCCTCCCATGTTGGCCTCCGAAAGTGCTGGGATTACAAGTGTGAGCCACGGTGCCTGGCCACTTTAGTGTGTTTTTAAAATTAAATTCTTCCCTCAAATTATAACTGGTTAGCAACATGAGACAGGGACAGTCACTCAATTTTTGTCTTTTTAAATACTATGGTCATATTGGTGACTACTTCAAAATTATCATTTGTTTTATTTTCATTTCCAGGACCATTCTGTTTTTGGTTATTCTACTGGGGCACCTTACAGTGCTGAAGATGCCTCATAGGCTAAGCATGACACTTGAGGATCTGAGAAATCTATGAAAAGAAGTGATGCTGTCAGATGTTGTGAGGAGTGATGTCCTAGAACCTTTGAAAAATTTTTCTTGGAAACCTCAATAGGCATTGCATAACTAGAATGAATTATTTGCAGCTCCAGAGAGTTGTAAACAACAGCAGTTGAGAAATATTTTCATAATTCCACATCAGATCAAATATCCTTGAGTAAAGATCTTTCCTAATAAGTTAGATTCCCATTTATCTGGAATGATTTAGGTGTGGTTCTAAGTAAATGTAGAGGGATATTTTGGATAAGCATTGTCTCAAAACTTTAATCCTCCAGCTATATTTTAAGATTGCCTTAGTATTATAGATTTTTCAAGAAATTCTAAAATTCCTAAACTTATTTTATTGAAGAGTTTCCCTACCATCACAGCATTCCAAACGGTTTTTGTTTACTTATTTTTCAGAGTTTATTTGAATCTTTCCCTTTGACATCACTGAGAGACATTAAATAACTAAAGAGTTTTTACATGAGATCTTCTGATCTCACGTAAAAATGGGAAGTAGATGAGAGTAGAAATATAAAGGTGTTTCCTTTTCTGTCTTTCAAGTTTCTTTCTCATCCAGTAGCAATTTTTTCCCTATTTATTCAAAAGCCACTTCAGATGCCAAAATGTGCAGCTTAGGTTTAGTTAACTGCACTTTATCCTAAAGTTTTTACTCCATTAATATCTCAAGGATTGCCCAGAATCAGGAAAAGGAGCAACTTTTCAAAGTTTAGAAAATATAAGAATGAAGATTAGTTTAAAAATATAATGAGGCAACATGGAATTATGTATTTTACCAATAAAGTATGCAAATTTTTGGCTTTAAATAACATATTTATGAAAAATACTTTTTGGTTAGAGTATAATTACTTATGCAATATTTTCTTTCTCTGATATACTATTTTCCAGATCTTTCTGTGGTCACTTGTTAATGATAAGCTTTTTAAAGGGGAAAATACACGATTCTCGTGTAAATATAAAAATGAACATCTGACAAAGATTATACCTACCTCATTAATTAATGAGGGAACCTGTAAGATGTTACAGCCAATTCAAAGGAAATTTAAAAGAACTCTATTTATTTTGGCAAATATGAACGCCAGAATGAATTTACAAATAGATGTAAAGTAAGTCTTGTTACAGGGCACAATAAACTGCATTTTACTAGGCGCAATTAATCTGTGTTTTTCTAGGCAAGAATCGTTTGCACTATCAATTTTTTGCCACTTACAGAGTGGTAAAAGAATAGCTCAAAAATCAATGAAAGGCTAAGACAACCTAGGAAGAATGCACTTGACAGAGATATCCAGTAATCTTTTGGGTTTTTTTTTTTTTTTGAGACAGAGTTTCACTCTGTCACCCAGACTGGAATAGAGCGGCAAGATCTCAGCTCACTGCAACCTCCATCTCCTGGGTTCAAGCAGTTCCCCTGCCTCAGCCTCCTGAATAGCTGGGATCACAGGCTCACACCATAACACAGGGCCAATTTCTGTATTTTCAGTAGAGACAAGGTTTTGCCATGATGGCCAGGCTGGTCTCGAACTCCTGACTTCAGGCAATCCACCCACCTCCGCCTCCCAAAGTGCTGGAATTACAGGTGTGAGCCACTGTGCCCAACTTTAAACTCTAATTTTCTTACATACTATTCAGTTTCTTCCCTTCTCTTTTCTCACCCTACTGTAGTGCCACCACTCACATACACATACACCAAATGAAAGAGGTAAAGAGAAATCCACAACCGCTATTGGTTCATAGCTTGAAATGTAATAAGATTAAAAACCTATACCAAAATTGAATATTTTTAATGTGACTTCCTGCATGTTTCAATTTGCATTTTTAAATTAGGGCATAAGACTAGTGATAGGATCAAAGCAAGACACCTATAAAGCTGTTTTTAATTTCAATAATCCCAATAAGTTTTAAAAACAAACATATATGAGAAAGGAAGAGAGAGGAAAGTAATAGGAGAAAAGGAAAAGTTAAATATCATATTGGTCCATTTTCACATTGCTGAAAAGACATATCCAAGGCTGCACAATTTACAAAAGAAAGAGGTTTAATTGGACTTACAATTCCATATGGCTGGGGAAGCCTCACAATCATGACAGAAGACAAGGAGGAGCAAGTCACATCTTACATGGATGGCGGCAGGCAAAAAAGAGAGCTTGTGCAGAGAAACTCCCATTTGTAAAACCGTCAGATCTCGTGAGACCCATTCACTACCACGAGACAGCATGGGAAAGACCTGCCCCCATGATTCGGTTGTCTCCCACTAGGTCCCTCCCACAACACATGGGAATGGAGCTACAAGATGAGATTTGTGTAGAGACACAGAACCAAACCATATAAAATATGTCGGTTACAGACCATGTAGACATACCCCTGAGCCTAGTGCTGGCTACTATCTATGGTGACATGAGATTAATCAACCAAGAGCACATTGTTTTTGTTTAGCAGTATATTAATAAAGTGATTGTTCTGATTATTTCAGTGCATGCCTCTGACTATAAGAGTCACTAATAAACTTTTAAACAACTTTGGGATTTTACAAGTGAATTTTATTGCCACTGTTTTCTATTTTATAAAAGAGACTATGGTAATTAAAGAATATGCTTTTTGTTAATGAAAGGAACCATCAAGGTTGCAAATAGAAGGCCAGCCAGAAGCATAAAGCATTCATTTGCCAGGCGTGGTTTGTTTTTGTTGCTGTTTTAATTTCCTGAGAGGGAAAGACTAAATACAGAATTCGTATCAGTCACTTCTGAAGTTTATACCCATCTTCTAAAGAACTCATTTGTCAAACCATTCTTCATTTATCCAACAGTAGTGGTGCTAACAAAAGGAATTTTTTGTTTTTTATTTTTTAAGCCCGAGTCTGGCTCTGTCACCCAGGCTGGAGTGCAGTGGTACGATCTTGGCTCACTTGGACCTCTGCCTCCCGGGGCCAAGCAATTCTCCTGCCTCAGCCTCTGAGTAGCTGGGATTATAGGTGCCCACCACCACCTCTGGCTAATTTTTGTATTTTTACTAGAGATGGGGTTTTACCATGTTGGCCAGGCTGGTCTCAAACTCTTGACCTCAGGTGATCCACCTGCCTCGGCCTCCCAAAGTGCTGGGATTACAGGCGTGAGCCACTTCGCCCAGCCAACAGAAAAAAAGTTTTTAAACTTCCCAAATGTAATATAAATGATAAGAACCTTTTTCACTGTATGTTAAAGGTCCCTCTTTAAAGGTTCCAGCTCAGCAAGTGCTATTCAAGATGAGACTTCTAAACATTAGAATTAAACCTCCTAACTCACTTGCCTGCCCTCTCACTGACCTCGCTTCCTCCCACTTATGGCCAGAAAACTCAAGATAGTAAATACAAAGCTGGGAGATCTAGGGACTTGGGGAAAAGCCTCATATGAAAAACAGTTATTATTCATTTGGCCATTTGCACTATCAGATATTTTTCTTTTGAAACATAATCTCCTGCCTTCAAAAAGAGAGAGTATATTATATCATACACTCTATGCACTAGAGAAATTAAGATGACTGCCAAAGGACAGCACCACTTAAAAACCAAATTGTTTTTAATTGGTGTGAACTCGATGAAGACCTAAGGACAGTGGATTGGGAGATAAGCCAGTAAGGCTGTTTTACATTTGATAAAACTCTCATTTGGGAGACATAAAACAGATGTTTATTGTTTTTGCTATTAACCCTAAATGTCCAGATAGTAAAAAATTATACACATGTGCTTGCGTACACACACATATATAAACATTTATATATATGTATATGTTTTAATTTAGGCATGCTGCCTTAAAATAAATAAGTTTCAACTATTGCAGCAAGTTCATGAGGCTTCAGTAGAATGGCCTATTTTATGTGCTTTTGCTATATCGTCTTGGTTCTGGAATGACATCAAATGCAAAGTCATTCATATTATAGACAAGGAGAGCTAAGGGTCTAGTTTGTGCATCATTTATATTCTAGATCTTATCTGGGGTTCACTTTGAAAACGCAAATCAAGTTGGCTACTTGTCATATTCCATGAGTTTATATATGTGAAAAAAGATAGAAACTAAGACCTAAAATAAGTTTGAGGATTACCTATGGATCTCAGTGTGTTTTTATTTCTTCCAATTTTTTTATTGTTGTTGTTTTTGAGATGGAGTCTCTGTCGCCCAGGCTGGAGTGCAGTGGTATGATCTTGGCTCACTGCAACCTCTGACTCCCTAGTTCAAGCTATTCTCCTGCCTCAGCCTCCCGAGTAGGTGGGATTATAGGCACATGCTATCACACCCAGCTAATTTTTGTATTTTTAGTAGAGACAGTGTTTCACCATGTTGGCCGGGATGGACTCAATCTCCTGACCTTGTGATCCACCCGCCTCAGCCTCCCAAAGTGCTGGGATTACAAGCTTGAGCCACCGCACCTGACCACCAATTTTTTTTTTCTACAGCAGATGTTGGAAAACTACAGTCCACAGGCCAAATCCAGACCCTTCCATCATCATCCCATCACCCCCTTTTTAAAACCAAAGTTTTATTGGAACACAATAACGCTAATTTGTTTACATATTTAATTCCACAATGGCAGAGTTGAGTAGTTGCAACAGAGTTCATACAGTCTGCAAAAATCTAAAATATTTCCAGTCTGGCCCTTTATAGAAAAAACCTTACCAACCCTTGCCGTGTTATAATGGTTCCTGAAGAGGTAAGCAACAGAACCATAATTCTTACCACATAAAAAAAGCTGGTAGGGTGCAGTCCTTTTTGAGATCTTGCCGTCTTTCTGATTCAAAAACAAATTTTGGTACCACACTATTAAAGAAGTATTATTGATCATACCATTGTCAAAGTTGGTAGGCTAATCGTTTGCTTTTGTGCCTTTCTTACATACAAAATAGATTAGCATGCATTTTCCTTTGTGTCTGCACCTGCGTGGCAAAATTCAGTACTTGTGTATCTGTTATGATTTTTGTTACAGGAGCCAGGCAGATGGAGGTAGATGTGTAATAAGAGGGTTAAAATGATTTTGATGGCAGCTTTTGGTTTTATGTTCCTAAAAAGGCCCTACAGGTGGCATTATTTAAGCAAGAAGACTTTGTGATTTTTTCCCCCAAGTTCTCTAGGTGCAAAAGGTGGAACAGAAGTCAAAAGGTGAAAGAGAGGTGAAATTGTGATGAAATTTTCTTGGGGATAATTCTGGGTGGCCATTCTACCCTCATCCACCTTCCTGACAAGGTTATAGGGGGACCTTTGTTCTCCGCTGGTGGATGAGTCTTCAGAGGTAGCTGGGGTCAGGCCTTTCTCAAAGGGTCTCTTGCCACGCCTGAGACTCATGCCTCAGAACACTGAGTGCCGCTTTAGGGGAAGTCTCTCTGAGCAGACCACAGCTGCTCCACGCGGAGCCCAGGCTCAGACTCAGGACACATCTTTGTTGTGTTCCTTCCAATTTGGAAACTTGGATCAGTTTGCTGTTAGAATTTCAATTTCCCTGAACCAGATAGGAATCGTTTGCACTTGCTAGCATTTAATGCTATAACCTTCTTATCAGTTCTTTCATTGTCTGCCAAAGTCAAGGTTAAGGAGCCAGGTTCGCATGCTTCCTCAGCACGACTCCCTGTGAGAAAGCAATAGGATCATGGAAAAATAAAAAATGATCCCAGAGTTTTTTCTCTGAATTATTATACTAACTTTTTGAAACCATGAGTGGTTCCTTCTGGGCTTTTTTTTCCTAGGCACCTCTCAAGGTCATTATGGTTATGGTCCTGGTTGATTAATGAAGGTGGGAGGACATTTTTGAAGATTTGGGTATTTTTCTACATTCTAGAGAAAAACTCAGAGAAAAACCAAGTTCTTACTAATGTAACTTCGTTTGGGGGACTGGGTGTGAGGATGTTGAACACACTTGTCTGAATGTAAAACCTCTCATTTACTGTGGTATGCCTGTGGATTTACATTTGTAGCACAGCTTTTCTCTATGATATAAAAAGAACTGGAGCTCAGACTAATTCAAAGAATGTGTGAGAAACAAGGCTTTGTACCATTCTTGGAAACTTGCATACAAAAATACCTCCTTATACATATAAATAAATCTCAGGAAGCATATTGAACAAAGAAAGTTACAGAATATGAGATCCAGATTAAAAAAAAAACTTCCTTAAATATCTGCAAGGGCTTATTTTGTTATCAGTATCAGTCTGCTATAAGAATAGCCAGCAACTTGCAAGAGGCACAAGTGTTGGTGTCATAGGGCAAACCCCAAAACTGAGGTCCAGCCTGGGTGGGACCTCATGGGTTCTTGGTTTCACGCAGGAAGGAATTCAAGAGTTTGCTGACAGAGCAAAGTGAAAGCAAGTTTATTAAAATAAAGGAATAAAAGGGTGGCTACTCCATAAGCAGAACAGCCCTGAGGGCTGCTGGTTGGCTATTTTTATGATTATTTCTTGATCATATGCTAAACTAGGGGATTATTCATGAGTTTTCCAGGAAAGGAATGGGGAATTCCTGGAATTGAGGATCCTCCCCTTTTCAGACCATATAGGGTAACTTCCAGACATTGCTATGGCATTTGTAAACTGTCATGGCACTGGTGGGAGTGTCTTTTAGTATGCTAATATATTATAATTAGTGTATGATGAGCAATGAGGACAGCCAGAGGTTGCTTTTATCACCATCTTGGCAGGATCTGGCCGGCTTCTTTCCAGCATCCTATTTTATTAGTGGGGTCTTGTAAAACAATTCCTATCTCACTGGGATTCAGAGTGAGAAGAAGCCACCAGTCCCCTGCTTGGAAGAGCTATCACTGTGGGTGCAAAGCAGGGAGCAAGCAGGTGGTCTCTGGAATGTCTTGCAGCTGGGAGTTCATGTGATATCCATGAAGCAAGCAACCCAGAAACAGTGGCAAAAGCCTTAAGAACTAAACTGAAGCGCCATCACAGGACCGGGTGGAGGATCCCCGGGCACCCCCGGGACAGCTCTGGGCAGTGGAGGCAGGTGGGATGCAGCCCCTCACAACCCCCGTGGCCTCCTGCCTGGGGCTTCTCATCCTGTCCTCTTGTTTGCTTGCCGACTGTAGGTTCATCCCAGAGGCCTGGTCGGCCTGCACAGTCACCTGTGGTGTGGGGACCCAGGTGCGAATAGTCAGGTGCCAGGTGCTCCTGTCTTTCTCTCAGTCCGTGGCTGACCTGCCCGTTGATGAGTGTGAAGGGCCCAAGCCGGCATCCCAGCGTGCCTGTTACGCAGGGCCATGCAGCGGGGAAATTCCTGAGTTCAACCCAGACGACACAGAGGGGCTCTTCGGTGGCCTGCAGGATTTCGACGAGCTGTATGACTGGGAGTATGAGGGATTCACCAAGTGCTCCGAGTCCTGTGGAGGAGGTAAGCAGGGGGCCTCTGGCTCAGATCCCCGCCGTCTTCTTGCCCTTTTTCTCCCTCTTCTCTTCCTGCATGCAGCTGACTCGTGTGACTGCCTCGAGTCCAAGAAAGACAGGCAGGAGGAGGAGGGGAGGCAGCCATTCTAAATGTAAAGCCTACTGAATGAAACACAGATGTGCTTCTCTCTTGGCCTCTGTGGCCCTCAGACTGTCAGTGGTGAGTGGCCGACAGAACAAATGGCTTGGCTTCAGTTGTCATTCTGATGCCTTGCAACGTATCATCATGTATCCGGCTGAGAAACACAGTTGGCACTGACCTGGCAGTGCTCTCAACATTGTGTTAGTGATCTCTGCCCTGGCCTCAGTGCACGCTTTGTGAGCCAAGATCCAAGAACAAGCCGGAGTCCCTCTGCTGTACTCAGCCGACTTCCCAAAGTAATACCTGTTTATGTCTCGGGGAAGGGTGTCTGAAAGGTCATTGATACAGTGGTTACCTGGGGCTGGAAAGGAGTTTAAAGATCAAAGTCTGACCCACCCCCATCTTACAGATGAAAAAACTAAGAATCAAAGAAACAAAGTGATTTGTTCAAAATCGTACAGCTTGTGAGCGACAGAGCTGGGACTACAGCAACGCTTTCCTTTCTCTGTCTAGTGTCTTTCCCACGCCACACTTCTTTAAGCACTTAGAGAATTCTCGAAGCTTTCTCGTTATGAATGTGAGTTAACTCGTGTTAAACGTTCCCTGATTCTCCTTGATTTATTCCCTGGTGATAGAACAATAGATTCAGTGATTCTTTATTTCAGATATGATAAACAGGATTGTAGTGGCAAAGGAAGGCGTTGAATTCAACAATTGATCCTTCAAGATTACGATGTTTCTTCCCACTCTAAAAATACGGTAGATTCACACTGACACCATTTCCTGTGTCCACTCCCAAGAGAGATTAATAGGTAAGGAAGTGCCGGCTGATTCCTTGCCAGACCTTTTCCCTGGCTATTAGTAACCCCTCTGGGCATGCTGAGATTCTGTTTCCTCAGTAAAGATTCCTAATAACCAGTGGAAAAAAGTACTAAAATGATTTCCCAAAAGTGTTTTCTAAACCACGACATTTTGGAAACTTTGAAAATGCATCTTTGTCATGACTGAGAATGTAAGAATAAATGCGCCCATGCTGTTCACGTGTAGTTGAAAAGGAGTGAATAGTGGAACAAGTACTAGCAAAGAATCGAGTTTCTCCAGCAGGTCTTTTAGTAAGCATTTAATAGTCCTGACCTTGAGGTTCTTGTTTGTTTCCACGTCTTCCAGTTTCTAACCCTGGAATTTTGAAGTGTTTTAATGGAGTGCCCTGGTATGTTAAAACCTAAATTCTTCCAAATGATTCTGGAAGACAGTTTCCTGGAACTCAGTGAATCTAACTGTGTTCATATGGGACATTTCACTCACATTGAGGGCATCTTTTCTTTCACGCTTAATGAGAGAGAAGTGTTAAATAAGCTTCGGTGCTCTCTGGAGCCTGGGCAGGAGCTGAGAGGTCAGGTAGAAAGGCTGTTAGCCAGTGGCTACAGTTGCTTCTTTCCAACATAACAGATGACTCAGAATTCAGATGGTTGTGCTTTCATCCCCAATTTCCATGATCACCTGAATTGAATGATCATTATTTCTAGTCCAAAACAAATGTGCTTTAAAAAATTATTTATGGTCTCTCAGTTATGGTTCTCAGTTACAAGTCAAGCCTGGAACTTTATGAACAGATGGAAAAAATAGATGCAGTAATGGAATATATAATAACCAGATACCTTTTTCTTTAAGAATCTAACCATTCTGCTGACCAACCAGAGGTATAAAATTCGAAGTGTCAAGGGTATGTAGAATGTATTTAATTTGAAATGTTTTCAGAAGGTACTGATTTAGAAATAACATATGGATGTTTGGTATACAATTCATCTCTACCTATAGAAACTGTTTTTACATAACGTAAATTGTACATCCTTTACATCCAAAGCAGGGTAAAGTTACTGAAATTTCTTAGGTCTTTAAATGTCAACAACTGAACACACGTAACTTCAGTTATGTCACTGTGCCAATGTAATATATTTATGCCTAAAATGTTAGTGTTGAAAATTCCAAAGTGATGAAAATATGCTTGGGTTATGTGGCCCATATCATGCCCATATGCACCAAAAATTATTTTGGTATATGGAACATGTATATTTTCTTTTATCTTTTTTTTTGTACTTTAGGTTCTGGGGTACATGTGCAGATCATGCAGGGTTGTTGCATAGGTACACACACGGCAATGTGCTTTGCTGCCTCCATCCCCTCGTCACCTACATCTGGCATTTCTCCCCATGTTATTCCTCTGCAACCTCCCCCCCACCCCCCGCTGTCCCTCCCTTGCCCCCCGCCCACAGCAGACCCCATTGTGTGATGCTCCCCTCCCTGTGTCCATGTGTTCTCATTGTTCAACACCCACCTATGAGTGAGAACATGTGGTG